>QAOC01018794.1:253443-297015 GCA_003255005.1 Begonia fuchsioides
GTCCGGTCGACATACGATCAAATGCCTTGAACTTTAATTGTCTTCATCCGGTCGACATACTTGTTAGGCGGTCGACATATGATTCTTCTCTGGTCTTTGAGCGGTCGACAGAACTTCTTACCTGTCGACATAAGTTGCTTCTTCGACCCTTCTGTTATCCGTTTGGTCGACATATTGAGCAGTTCGGTCGACATAAGTTTTCTTTAAAACTGCAGCACTTGCTAGAATTCAATTTTATCTTTCATACATAATTAACATAGTTATCATAAAAAATAATTGATTGCTTTAAAACCTTTTAAAGCCAACACCAAGCACATAGATATAAGATATCATTGGATACGAGATATTTTGCACAACAAGCAAATGTATCTTAAGAAGGTTCACACGCATGATAATGTTTAAGATATGATGACGAAGATATTGCAAGTGAATAAGCATGAATTTTGTAGAAGCTCAGCTGGATTGAAGATAACTCTTCATAAGTCGGGAGTGAGAGATTTGATGGGTCCCTCATGCTTTAATGAGGAGGAAGAAAAATTCTCCTTTGCTGCAGCGGCGCCCTCCTCTTTTTGAGGAGGGTGTCTTCCATTCACTGTTGCAGTAAAGTCCTCTTTTGTTGCAGCAAAGTATATGACGCCCTCATCTTTTTGAGGTTGGTGTCTCTCAAATCCTCTATAAATAGAGGGTTGAGGAGAGTGAAATATTATAGAGCGAGAATCATCAGAGAAAATGAAAATTTTATGTTTAAGAGAAAAAAAATAGCGTGAGAGAAAAATAGGTGTAGTGCTTTATGCATATTGTGAGTTTCAAGAGTGGTCAATTTCTCTTAGCGAATATTTATAGAATATTCGATTCTAGAAAATATTGTAAAATTTCTATTTTTCATAGTGAGATATTTCTGGATTTGGTCCCCGTGATTTTTTTCCTATTTGAGTTTCCACATAAAATTTTCGGTGTTTATTTTTCTTTTTCTTCTTGGCTGTTATATTTTACGGTGTGGGAAAAAATATTCTTGATATTTTCGGATCGCATCTACTACTATTTTTATACTGCCTGGTTAGTGGTGTAATTGTAATGTGCATGTAAGTTCTGTCAGAGAGATTGATATTTAAGTGTGTCCGTTTGTGGCAATCCAGTCTTTCATGAGAACTTACTTGGAAATAAAATTCTGTCTAGGAGACTGCCAAGAGCGTCTTTCTGAGAATTATCCTGATCAGTACTTTCTACATTTCTACGATATTCCAATCTTTTTCCGTCAGATCTTGCCAAAGCTGAACTTCTCAACATCATCAACTTAAGGCCCACACAACCTGTTGAAATGTTTTCGGTAATTCTAACTTACGCATCTCGACCTTAAATATAACAACTTCTTATCCTTATATTAAACAAAAGTTTTAGAACTTTGTATGCTCGTCATTAGTGAAAGAAGTCTTGAATTTTATTTGTTTAGAGTTTCATCAAATTTACCTATCGGAAGTTTCCTTATCTAAAAACAATCGGATGCGGCAGTGTAGGACATTTCCTATCCTGGCTTTAGTTTCAAAATCATTAAATTGTTTTTACATCTCGGCTAGGTGAGTAAAATAATGTCAGTGAGAATATTACTTCCTAACCCAGATGATATAAGTCAACCGTAAATCATAGATGTTCACGTCCCTCTTAGGCACTAAAATTCCATGGGCCCAGGTTTTGATGTCGTAGTAACAGCAAAGTTTCTTGTCTTGTGTAGAAAAGCTTTTGTAGGCATGACTGAAGTGCATGAACCTTGATCGCGGCACCTAAGGCTATAAAAGAAGCACTAGTGTTCTCTTTATTTGATTATCAACTCAGAGATTTGTGAATGCGTATTGCTCTTGAATGCTTCTCGAGTTTCGCAATTCTTCCCCATTTGCTTTTCTATATGTGATGGGAGGTGCTGATCTGCCTCGTCAATATTGAAGGTTAAACTTTAAAGAATAAAGTTTTTTTTTGCAATTTATGGATCAACTATCCTCGTGTAACACTCATGCTAGTCGGTCGAACCATATTCCATTGTTTTGAGACTAAAATTGTTCAAGTTCTTAAATGCCGGTTCGATCATTTATTAATGTTGAGTTAACTTTCTTATTCTGTCATAAATTTTTAATGCTGTAGTGTCCATCTTCTGCCAGATGTTAGCTTTATATTGGCAATTGTTGATTGATGAATATGCATGTGCCATCTGAGTCCTATTGAAGTTACAATGTATTGAACGATTCATTTGTTGTGCCCCTTAGATAATAGAGGACTGCACAGCTCGGATGGGAGACGATGAGATTCAAGAGCTGGTGGAAATGGTGCGGGCGTGTTACCCCTGCAAATCCGGGGACTAACAAGGATGAGGAAAGCGATATAGCCACTGGCTCTATTGAAGAAGGGATCAACAAAGATGAAGACAGTGGGAAAGAAACACAATCTTATGAAGTATTTACGGATGTGGCTGAGACAGAGACATAGGTGATGAATTGAGTAGTCGTTATTCAGTTCTTAGTGGCTTAGGTTTTCTTTTTGGACTGTAATTTGGGGATGTTCTGGCCTGAAAGTGGCAAGAATGAAAAAGTGTCTCCTCATTTTTACTTGTTGTTGCTTGTTTTGTAGTTATGGTTTAATTGATTGGATGATCTAAACTGTTGAACTTAAATCTAATACTTGATTTGAGTAAAATCAAGAATGTTATTGTTCATTTTGAACGGGAGTCGAGATTAATTAGTTCTCAAGGTTAGGCTAAATCCTGTTGTACTTGCACGGAAGGAAACTCCAATTCCTGTGCACGCATTTTTTTCTGTCTTGAGCAACATTGAATTGTGTTTCGTATTTACACGAGTTGGAACTCACTATAAACCGCACTGGCTTTTGCATTACAGGACATAAATTTTAAGTGGAGCATCGCTGCTGTCTGATGACTTGCATGAAATGAGATTCACAGTAAAAATCCCCGGAAGCATTGAGATGTTGAGGAAGAGACAAGTCTGAGGTAATCATGATTAATAGTGGAGAAGGGGGGAAAACAATGCCTGATTGTCTGAGTTGTAAGCCTGACTGATAATCTATTCCACCTAATTCCCTGCCAAACACCAACAAAATGGCCAAATCAAACGTCTCTTCATCAAAAATAATTATAATCTTTCTGTCTTTCAAGCCAAAAGCCATGGCAGGGGGAGCAGCCTTTGTTTTTTTTTTCTTTTAATTTGAAATCTTTCTAGGTTCGGATGGAGCTGCGTTAGATGTGAATGTAAGAAGAGAATCATTGACAAGCAAAAAGTTTTCAAACTCAAGTGTTTGAAATCTGAGCTTTCAACCTCCCCGTGTGCTTCTGAACTCCCATTTATGACTGAGTTTCTTCAGCCTGTCTCCTGCCTCTTCTTCCTTTTTCTTTTACCAACCGAAAATGCCTTACTTTTCTTAAAAAAACAGCTTTTCGCCATCGACTACAGTTATTTTCACTACCCTTTTCTCAGATTTTACTCCTGATCCAGAAAAACTCAAGCTTTTTACAAAAAAGAAGTATTTCTGACGCGTAAATGGTCCCAGTAGGAAACGTGATTTCATGCTAATTCATTGCTGGGTTGGCACTCAAGCTCTGGATTCGAAGAGCTTCAAACTCTCTAAATCATCGCATTAAATGATCAGCGAAAGATGCGCCTGGTCTGATGTTGGAAAAATATAACTCAGGCGAGACCATGACCAGTAGCTACTGCGAGTGAGAGCGAAGAAACATGAAGTTGAGATGCATTGCATCAATCAAAGACATAAAAATCAAAGCTTCGCCCTCGTGCATGACAGCAGGGAAGTTGACCCACTCAGGCGAGGAGAAAATTTAGGAAAGTCTGACTGGCACTTGGCCAAAGGAGGTCATTTCCGAGGGACTACTTTACTTGTTCATACTGGGTTATTGTGGAAATCGTAATTAGCTATCACCAACTTTCACTCACTTTGACACCCCAAAAAGTTTCCATTTTTCCAACACAATTCACTGCCCATTCTTGCCTTATCCATCATCACTTCAGTTTATTCACCGTTCTGTGTGGTTTTCTGTGTTTGCGTGTGCATCGAGGGAGGGAGAGAGAGAGATTAGTCACCTTCAGTGTGCACGTACTTTCAGTTTTAACAATTTTATTGGATTCTTCTTTTCAGCCAACCTAATATGGTTTAGACGAAGGAGATCTAAACATATGATCTGATCCTCCTACCCACTTCGAGAAAACACTTTCGTGAAATCAGCAAGGATAGAAACCCACGTGCTCATGCAGTAGCACGATTAAGATACGGATGGAGTGCAGTCCGTTTTCTATGATTAATCTGCAGACTGCAAGCAGAATGGGTATAATTTTTCTGTTAAGAAACCCAGATTCGCAGAGGCTTTTAGTTTGTTTCTCAGTCTGCAAACGAAGCTGAAAATTTTCAATCCAATTTTGAAGGAGAAACCGAGGTTTCATACTGGTCACAATATCTCTTCCAGAATACTTGAATCTCAAAAGGGTGCCACAAACATGATAGAAGAACAAGAGAGAAACCATGCTTGAAGAATTAAGGAACATCTTGCCTGCGGTCCAGTACATAAAAGAGAATCATGTCTTTTCTTTTGTCAAGGCATAAAGAGCTTGTAGCCACACTTGCATCTCCAAGCTTCTGGGTAGTACTCCAATGGAAGACTCATACCGGGTTGAATTGCTACGTGAACTGGCGTACAAGGAGAACAGTTTCCACACTTGGACCTGCAAGTTGGTGGGGACGATCCAGGTCCACTGAGTCGATTCTGAGTTAGAACTCGCTCCAACGCCATTGAAGAAGATGACTCACTTCTCATCTTCCTCTCCCCACCAGCTAGCCAGAACCAAAAGAGAAAGAGACACGATGAAAACTAAAGGGCTAAAAAATGACGGGATGGTTTTGAGAGCTTACCGAGGAAATGGGAGGGAGTTATGGAGCATGCAGAGACGACGAATAGGAGGAAAGTGAGAAGAGTGAGAGGTGGAAGGCGGGGGGAGTGGCTATAAGAGTGCACAAAAACGCCCATTGACCAGCGATGGAAGGAGCATCATCTGAGATCGAGAGAGCTCCGGCGAGAAAAGAAGAAGCGCATTGGCCGGAGATATTTGAGGAAACGACGTTGGCCGGAGATATTTGAGGAAACGACGTTGGCCACTGCTTATTTTCTCCGGCGTCTGGGGTTAAAAAAATTTGTATAATAAAACGAGTGAGGGATCAGAGATGGAGCTGGGTTGTTTTATGGTCCGGCCAATGTGGTGGGGCGACGAAGAACATGAAGGGGAGGTGCTACAGAAGCTTGCCACTGGAGATGAAGTTAAATACAGAAATGCCACCCACTTCTTGCTTGGAATTCAATGAGTCCGACCAGAATTAATGCTTTCACTAAAATCAAGTCAAATCTAGGCACAGCCATGCTTGTGATGGCATGGTGGTAATAGCAGGGAAAAGGGAGGGTGTTGAGTTAGAGGGGCACACGTGTGGAGAAAGACGTGCGGGGTGAAAATAGGGAAAATGAGAGGTGTATAGCGTGTGGTACGGGACGAACATCTCAACTCTCACACGGCCCATTCCTCCCATCACCATTATTGCTCTCTCTTTCTCTCTCTCTCTCTAACCTGGAGCAAGAGTGTACGTTACAACTATTAAATTTCTCATGGGACCCATTTCTAAAGCAGTGGGGTGGGGCCTTCTCTTTTTACTCTTTTAACCCTCCAAGTAAATCTAGGTTATCCAATGAAATGTATTCGAGTTCTTTAATTGGGCCGAATGATGGGCCGAATGATGGGCCGAGTAATGGGCCGAGTAAGAATAGAGAGGAGCGCTTGTTTCAGAAGAGTGAGGCTAGGTAGGGGATAAGGAAAACCGTTGCCTGCAATTAACCCTTTCACTACAATTTCAGCCTTGGAACCAAAATCATTCGTCACCTTCCGCGCCTGCCTGCCAACTTGCTTCAGATCTCTTCATCTGGTTGCCACGTGACACGTGCTGAGTTGATCCCGACCCTGCTTACGTGGCAGCGTAGGGTGCTGCTAGCAAAGCATCAAACACCTAGCACAATGAAGGCCCTAATGATCGGCCCCATAACATGACCATGTTTGGTGGAGTAACCTTGACCCACAAAGATGATCCACCATCGATCATTCGTTCTTATTTAGGCGTCGTGTTCATTGATATAATTCTTCTTTCTTTATTGTAACTATATATAAGTTTTAAAAGAAGAGTAGGCAGAACTTGGAGATTGGAGAAAATCAGAGTACGGGAATAACAAATCCGAAGGCAACCTGTTTCCCCTTTTCAGTTCATCTATGCGCTTATAATGTGTTTGATGGGAGTCAAGCATTTTACTCATATTTCAAGGCAGCGACATAGCAAAATGGGCGTCTTCTGAGTGGTCTTCTGTTGGGTGTGAATGTGTCGTTAAAAACCGCAAGTGCACAGTCAAGTAATATAAAAGATATTGATCCCACGAGGATAATGAAATCTAATGTTTTCCGAATACGATGTAAAACAGTTAATTAAAAATTGATAAAAAATTTGAATGGTTTTCTAGATAAAAATATAAATAAATGTAATTAAAATAAATAAGGGAAGATAATCAAACTTCAGTAAAAATGAAGGTTAGATTCGAGTTTCTCTATTTATTCATTCACAGCTGTAAGCCTGTGCTGCAGCGCCGGCTGCAGTACATTTTGACATAAAGGAATTCGAAATAATTGATGGCTGGCGTCGCCTACCGATTTGGTTCTTCTCTCACCTTCTTCCAATCTTATGGCAATAACAAAGAAATCCAAACACTTTAATTACAGATCCTAATCATTTACCCTCGAGCTATCGTTTAAGTTAAACAAAAATGATTTTGTTAAAATTCAAAAGAAATATTAACAACCCGAGTAATTTAACCAATTTCTATGTGATTTCTAATGGTGTTTTAGATCTCACTAATTTCGTTATAATTGTGGCGTCCAGATTATACACGATGAATAATTAAGATCTAGTTAAATTAATCAAATGGCTAAAAACTGAGAAATCGTAAACGGGTACTTCCAAAATCCAACCTAATAAAAACTTAGCTCATGTTTGAATTAAAAACAACGCAAATATGTTTCGTAAACATAATTACAGCACGCTAAAAAATATAAACAGATTCATCTTCGCTTTCTTCAAAACCCTGGTGGCGTCCCGCGAGTTCTTGAATCATCTCCCCTGCGTTTCCGTTTATCTCCCGCTCTCTAGATCTGAATAGTTACTCTGCTTTTTTTTGTTCGGGATTTGGCTCTCAATTTAAAATTGTGGCAGCTAGCTTCTTTCTCCAAAACTGAATTAGGAATCCCTTGATTTGTGAGGATTTTCTTCTCACTCCAATCCGCCAATTTTTCCATTTAAATTCCTTCGATCTTATCTCTTTTCAGCTCCCGCTTTCCATTCTTATCCAGCATAATCTCTGCATAAAAGGAAACCAATTGAACAGAACATAATTCCCGAAATTGCCGAAATTAAAGTGATTTCATTAACTGCCCGTGGATTCTGTGTTGTAGCGTGAGCTGCAGCACCAAATACAGATTCTAGCAAAAAATCTCTCAATTTATTACTTAAGGTTTAACAATTTTCATAAATTTAATGGACATAATTAAGTCTTTTTCAAGACTTAACATCTTCTGTTGACTTATGTCATATGATGGACCCATGGGCCATGGCTTGTGTGAAACTCACACATATATTGTGTGACAGTGGAGATTGCAAGGAACTGGTATTGGATCGTCTTCTTCCTCGATTCGGCAACTCTGTCGTTCACCTTCTCTTCTTCTTATTCTTCCTTTGTGTTCTTCCGCTTGCTAGCTCTTCTCCTTCTATAATCTTCTTCCTCTTTTCTTCCAAATCTCCTATTCTTCATAATCTCTTCGTGACACGAAATAAGGGATGAGAATAATGTAAATATTTTGGATCGGCGTATTTTTATGGATTACCCGAAAAATTAGATTCGGGATAAACTTTGGACGGGTAGATCTCACAAACGGGGGTGAGATTTTTAACGAAATTTGGAGGAGATCTTAAGAAATAAAGGTAAATTATGGTCTCCAAAAATTAAGGGATTCTCAAGCACGGATTTAACGATATGCTGACGATAGTGAAAACGGTTAGGGGGATAATTTAGGGTTTTCTCAGCAGATCCGGGAAAACGAGGATGAATTTGAAATGATTGTAACTTGTAAACGGTGATGAGTTTAGTGCTGAAATTTGGAGGTTTTATAAATTAATAAGGGTAAAATAAAACCTCAAAATTTAGTGAAATTCTCAAGGATGGTTTGGGAGTTGTGGAGGCGAGATAGAAGACGGATGCGGAATGGCCAGATACGGGGATTTGCAGTAAAAAGTCGTTCCTTTCACGTAAAAATGGATGCATGAGCTGATGATCACACTCTCACCCTTAGACCATGAATATAGCTGGAGAAATATTGTAAGGATTGGTCGGAAGGATGACCAACTCCGGTTGTCTCTCGGTGGCCGAAATATGGGTTCCAGAGACCGAGTCTTTTGAGGAAAAACTCCAAAGGGGGAGATTCAAAATTTGAAAATAAAAATCTTCTAAATTCAACTCTGTGAATTACATTTAGCATATGTAAGATTAAATAAGAAAACTAAGCAACATCACGTTCTTCATCGGATGGCCCAAAACATCTCTAAGAAGCACAATCTATGGCATCAAAGATGGACCAATGAGGAGCCTTCATGGGATGCTCATCCTTCAGCTCATTAAGCTCCTAGGAAATGTCCAAAATGCCCTCCCAAATAATAATTAGATAACCCTAGAATTTTCCATGCAAATCCATGCAACAAACGCGTGAAAATAAAAAAAAACTAATAAGATTGTTTCCCAGATAAGTTGTGCTGCCCTCTCTGTGTTGGCTGTAGTTGACTAGGGAAACAACATTTGATTTTAACGTTCTACCTTTCGTTGGAAAGCTTGAGAAGTTAGCTATATTTCCTCAGAAGGAGTTGTTTTGATTTAAGGCTGCCAAGATCATCAGAAAAAGCCAAATAGCTTCGGGGGTCCATCTGAGTCGGGAAACCCTCTCGGGTTCTCATGCAACGAGCATCTTCAACCGGGATCAAATGCGGGTTCGGGTCTAGACTCCTCGGGTTTTGGTTGAAGTTCTGCCTCCTCTCCAAGCCAAATTATAACATATTTTTGTCTTTCTTGATCTTCCAAAGTTGGCTTATAAATGTGGAAATCTTTAAGTATTTTTCCTACAAAATTAACACACAAATTAGAAAATTCCCGAGCTCGGGCTCGGATGAGTATTCCGCTCGGGATGCCAATCCGTGGCATGTCACTTCCTAAGCTTACTCACAATCTTCTTCTTTGTTCTGTAATTCTAAGGAACTATGGTAGTTTTCTATTAGTGAAATCGTATTGGTTGATTTGATTTGATTTGTTTCTCTAATCGTAACAAATAGTATCAGAGCGGTATGGTCCTATGAAAATTGTAAAAGATGTATTGAAAGGTGATGATTAACAATTTTGGGAAATGGATAGAAAGTTTAAGCGAAGATGAAAGGGTGACAAGTGAGTGATCGTTTCTTCCAATTCACCCTCCTGAAATGATGAGCGACCCTCATCTTTATTAAAATTCTCCATTTGAAGCATGAAGAAAAAAAATTCTTCTTTTTTAAATATTTTTTCCTCAAAAGTAGTAATATGGCTCCTTCTAACTCTTCTATAAATAGAAAGTTTAAGTACTTGAACAAGAGAGAAAAACGTGACAAGTGAGTAGAGAGAAAAACGTGACAAGTGAGTGGCGTTCTCTTGAAGATGGAGAGAAATAATGAGTGTTTTTGGAAGGAGACAAATGAAAGGGTGAGAAAAAAATAAGTGTGATGTTTTTGTGCACATTAAGAGTTGTAAGAGAGGTATATTTTTTTTAGTGAATATTTTCTAAAATATTCAATTTCTAAATTAATATTGTAAAATTCTATTTTCATACTGAGATCTTTGTGGACTTGATTCCTGTGATTTTTTCCAATTTGGATTTCTACATGAAATTATTTATGTATTATTTGTCTTATGTCTTGGCTTTTATATTTCAACGATGCAAAAAAAATTTCTAATATTATTTTGATTGCATCTGCTGTCATTTTTTATATTATATATATAGTTGTGTAATTGTAAAGTTATGTCTAGGAGATTAGATTTTAAGTTGGACTGATTATGACTCCTCAGCCATTTCTTGAAAACTTACTTGGAAAGATAATTATGTCTATAAGACTACCAATAGAGGCATTTCTTAATGGTTATCTTGATCTGTACTCTCCATGATTATTTATTACGTATCCTAATTATTTTTCAACTAAGTGATATAAGAGCAAAGTTATTGTTGTGAGAAAGGTTAAAATTGAAAAATTCAATGGAAATAATTTCATTTTGTAGAAAGCCGAATTGAAGATGATATTGAGGAGAGTTGATTGTACTATAGTTATTGGCGATAGGCCAGTGAACATTGAAAATGAGAAATGAAACAAAACATATGGGGATGCTATCTTTATTTTGTATTTTTTTCTTGCAGATGAAATTCTATCATAAATTATTTAATTAACAACTACCAAGCAACTTTCAGATATGATGGCAGAACTACACGAGGCAAAATCTTTGCATAATTCAATTTTCTTGATAAAAATTATATACTCTTCATATGTCTAGTTAACTTCAATGGCTCGCCATATCAGTATTCTCAACATATTATTTGATCAACTCACAACTAAAAAGCAAAAAATTGACTAAAATGAAAGAGTTGAAATTTTACTTCATAGCTTGTCATATTCATATGATAACCTTATTATAAATTTTATAAGTGACGCTCATAAAAAATGACATTCAAAGATGTTGCAGTTGCTGTTCTTGAAAATGAAAGCAAGCAGAGGAGGAAATAACATTCTCTTGTGAAGGTCTTGTCTAGAATAAGAGGAAGATCATAAGAACATAGGATTTCAGAGGTCAACACGTCATGAACGACAAAATTGAAAGTAAAAGAAGAGTAAAATGCTATCATTGTGACAGAACAGATTACAACAAAAAAATATTGCTAGGAGTTGAAAGAAGAATAAGTCATATGAGTGCTAAAAGAGAGATGAAAAGTATGTTCACGACTAACTCTGAAGGTGAATATATTTTTATAAGCGAAGATAATGTAATACCAATGTACAAACTAAGTGTTTTTACGCTATCTAATGGTTCAACTAGAGATTTATTTGAAGTGATACATACTGAATTATGAGTAAGAAAAGAAGACGAATTGGAGTATGACACATGTCACTATAAGATTAATATCAAATCATGATTAAGACATAATTAGTGAAAATTATGGGATCATTAAGGTTTACTAATCATAATTAATTAAGTTAAACCTGAGGATTATCTTAGAACTAATGTGAATTGATTAGTTAAGCTAAGCATGATTAAATAATGATAATGATGATATTTTAGCAATTAATATAGCAGGTTATGGTAAAATGGTAAAAGTAAATAGATAAATTTGGAAAAATAGTAATTTCACCCTATGAACCATCTAGAAATATTGGAGGATGGCTGATGATCAACCATTTTCGTACTGAAGAGAGAGAAGGGGTGAAAGAGAGGGAGGATCTGAATTTAGAGAGAGAAAGTAAAACTTTAAAGGGAAGAAGCTGAAATTAGCCTCCAATCCTCTAAGGAGAAGTGTTCCTCTTATCAAGAGGAATCTATTGAGCTAAAAATCAAGAGGTATGACCTTATGTTACGTGGTTTAGAGTTATTATGATTATTCATATGTTGGAATATCATATATATTTTTATGAATGATGGAAATTTGGAATTTGTAGAAGTTGTGCATATTTTATCAAAGTTACCACAAAAGTGTCAATTTTGTACAAATAAAGATTTTGTATCTGAAACCAATGATGGACTAATCTCATGCCTTAGATGTTTTAGCACGTTAAAGTAGACACTTTGAGTGACGTATAGGCTTTGGAATCATAGCATTTCATGGTGTATATAAAAAGTTATGATATTTTGAAGTTATCACAAAACAAGACATTGATTTCGAAAATTGTGAATGATATAGGTTATTGAGATGAAGGTGATTCACAAAAGTACCTACTACTAGAAAGACTAGCTAATGATAGACAAGGTAAGTAGTATTGTGTGTGTTGCCCTTAATTGGGTCTACATCATAGAATAATAGGACTTTGCTGTTGTTTTATGTTTTACATGTTGAGATGAGATGCACGTATAAAATGATGTACAAAAGCATAATTTGGTTTATGATATGATGGATTGTTGTGTTTAATGTTATGAATATTACTTAATTGCTTGACACGTTCATACCACGAACATCTCATGCATAATATTTTCTAGAAAGTTACGAACTATTTACATGCATGAGATTTCGTATGAAACATGATATGAAATGGTTGTTTCGAGTTGAGCTCAAAATACAACAAAAGAAAAGATAAAATAAAGAAAGAGAAAGTTACGTAAATATTATTGAGAATGGGTTTGAGTTGACTGTCCCCTTATGTGGACTCAAGTTTGTGATCTCTCAACCATTGGAATCGAGTTGGTTGTCCCCTTAGGTGGACTCAAGTTTGCGGTCTCTCATTCCTTATTATGAAGCCCCAATGATAAGGAATAATAGAAATTAAAGGAATGAAAGACCCAAAATAAAACGAAAAGAAAATTTTTATTTATGCATATCATGTACATGTTCATGCATATTTATACTACTTGCTGAGAATTATGCTCATAGATGAGTTTTATGATGTAGTTGAGGAAGACGTACACTAAGAGGTGTACGAGATGAATCGTTTTGTTCATGAAGGTGGTCGTTGTTGTTTGAGCAGATTTTGACCAGTGGGTAACAATTTTGAAGAATCGTAAACAATGGTTAGGAGAAGAAGTTTTTAACTTTGTACATATAACTTGTAAATAGTTTAAGAAACCTAACATGTTGTAAATATGTTTTAAGTAATTTTAGTTTTCATGTATGCCTTAAATGATTTTTACAAGAAAATATTTTCCGTTGCAAGTAAAAAATAAATAAAAAATGACGAACATATTTCTAGCTAAGAAAGACGTTACAAGAAGATAATGTGAATCTTATGACTCATAATTTTTAAAATAGAGAGTAATAATATTTTCAAAATAGTTAGAAATAAGAATATTAGTATCCACACCAATATGAGATGCAAGATGGTACTTGAATATTTCTAACATATTTCAGATATTGAAATAAATCTAATATCAGTCATTGATGTTGATGTTGTCGGTTACAAGAACAAATTTATTGATGAAAAATGAGAACTCAACAAAGGCTCGCTAGTCGTAATAAGGAGAATCAATGAGTCTAGCTTGTACGTGAGTCAAGTGAGTGTAAAGGAAGTAACTTTCAATACTACACATGATAACTAATCCATTGAGCTATGTCACTAGCGTCTTGGTTACATGAGCGAAAAAAGACTTTTGTTGCTTACCAAGAGAGAATGACTGTCACATCTTAGACATGAATCTTTACAAAAGTGTATTCATTATTTGGTAGGAAAATAATACAAAGTTTCCTTCAAGAAAAATTCTGAATCAAGAAAACAAGAGGTGTTAGAAGTCATATATTCAGATATCGGTGGTTTCATGTCAACGAAAAAGTTAGGTAATGCTCAATACATGGTCACATTCATTAATGACCATTCAAGGAATGTTTAAGCATGCATACTCAAAACAAAAGATGATGTGCTTAACGTTTTCAAATAATTTCATGTTTATGCTTAACGTAAAACTAGAAAAAATTTGAAATGCATTCGCACAAATAATGATGACGAATATATAATTAACAGAACGATTGTAGAAAGAAGAGTTAACATATATGATTACGAAATCAGACACGTAAGATTCATTCCAAAGACACATCAACAAAATAGTGTTGAAAAAAGATGAAAAGAACAATCGTAGAAAAAATAATAATCATAGAGAACAAAATGGTACAAAGAAAAGTTAACATATGTTCTATCTTCTTGAAGAACAAATTAAGGAAAATGATTTTCCCCATTATCTTCGTTGTTATTTTCAAATTTCTTTTGAAAATACACAAACAAATTGGGTGTACTTCCTATAAATAGAAATACCTGATCTTCATAAAACTTTTAATCAATTGTTGAAAGAACGAGCAAGAAACCACATTTTACATGGAAATCCAATATGAAAAAAAGGAGAAGCGATTTTAATTGGAATTTCAATCACAGGATATAACACCTTTGACTTTGATAAAAACAATAGCTTTAAATGAGATTGAAAAATCTCCTAGGCGCTTTGAAAATCAAAAGGAACCGGCCCAATTCAACATGGGTTCAATCTCTTTAGCTGCATGACAGGCCATTTTGAAATAAAATATGCTACAAATATGAAAGGTAACATTTTGCAAACTGTTGTTTCCTTCATTTTTTTTCCTAAAGAGTATTCTAGGATTATCATATATGATTCCACATATATTTTACATTCAATTGCGGCTCTTGCAAACAGCAAGGATGTTCTAAATTTAAGAGACGGTCTTGCATGCTTTGGCTGTGTACTGGAATACTTTTATTACAAAACAAATTTTTGAAATATAAAATTGAATTGTTTCATTCATGTACGCACTCTTAAAAAGTTGACAGGGCATTGGCATTCTAAAACCTGAGATCATATTTTGTGCGGTTCACATCATCAAATTCAATCAAACTCATCCCTAAAGCATTAATCCAACCACAATTTCTTACTTCAATGTTGAGGAACTGGGTTTTGAATAGATAATTTAGAGGTAACCTTAATTTTGAGGTGAATGCAATAACTTGAGAACGCTTGTGTAATAGCTAAGGGTGGACATGAATCGGATTGGGTCGAATTATCACTCAAATCAACTCGACTCGACCAATTCAAAATCTATAATCCGTTCGAGTTAAGGTATCGACTTGACCCGAACCTGACCGACCCACGTGGGTTTGGGTCGATTTTGGTCTTGTTGACGGGTCAAATTATTAAAAAATAAAATATATCTCCTACAAATAATATATAAACTAAGGTAATAGATTGTTCATGTATAAAATGAAAAGTAGTAATATTTCCCGAATAAAAAACATAACTCCTCTATTTTCATCGGTTGATATTTTTTATATTCAAAAGATAGTAACTTTTCAAATGTCATGAAAACTATAAAATTATTCTTTCTTTTCCTAATAGATAAAACATTGTTATATTTATCAAGCGAAATATAGTAAAAGCTTTGATTGAATTTTATTTCTGAATATTGATGGTGTGTGAATATCATTTTTTGAAATTCTGTAATGTTTTTAATTGAGAATTCACTATTTTTTAACCAAGCCTAACCATAAATACTTTGTGTCGACCCACAACGTATTGTATCGACCCTTGTTCAAAACAAAGGCCGAGTCTTCCAAATTGTGTCGACCCACCTATATAGCTTGTGTCGACCCAAAATTTAGTGCAGCGTGCAAATGTGTCGACTCATCTAAACTGTCTGTGTCGACCCTAGAAAAGACATTGTGTCGACCTTATCATAATCTATGTGTCGAGCCCTCAAAGTTGAGCCTGCACTTTACATGTCGACTCCAACGTTCAAAATATGTCGACCCCAACCTACATGTGTCGACCCCAGATTTTCTAGAGACGGATCCTTCAGGGTTATGTCGACCGTACAAAAGGTTGTGTCGTCCCCAAAGATTCCAGAGAAGAATTTATGTCGACCACAATAAAAAGTTATGTCGACCTATCAGCACCAACGGACAAAAAAAATATTCAACGGCTATATCTTCACTGTGTCTAACGGATGCATGTGTCGACCCCAACAACAATGTGTCGACCTAATACGGCAGCTCAGCAGCAACCTATAAATAGATGAAGCAAGCTCATTTTAAAGATAATTTTTTTTTACGAGAGAAAACTACGCCGAAGTGCTGCCAAATTCTTCTCAAACTTTTTACTTTCTCAAATCATACTACTAAACTTGTATATCATTCTTGAGATTGAGTGAGTCGGTTTTTTTTCAACCGTACAAATTGTATTTGTTTCTTTGTGAACGATCATTGTAAAAGGGGTGACGCTCCTTCAAGAAAAGAGTCAAAATGTTTGATTGACACCCGTAAGTCAATCGTAGTGAAACTCAAAGTTTGAGNCCCTAAACCAAAAGTCAATGACTTGAACGTCACGGCTCGTCTTGTCCACTACATGATCTCCTATAATCTTCTACCTATGGATGGTCATAGGGATCACGTGAGTGGTATGAATTTGCATGTTCTTTACAACATATTCATTGAAACTAACTTTAACGTTGGTTATGTAATTATAAAAAAGATGATTAATCTTTTTGAAAACTCGTCCAAGTCAATGTCGTTCAACCTTTTGTTGACGGAAATTTTTTACCAACAATGTGTCAACTTTCCTTCCTCCGAGACACTTCTCCCGGTTATGAGAGGCAACACCTATACCAAATCTACCATTGCGAGGATGAGTATTGTGGAAAATACTGATGGCGAGTGGATCTTTAAAGCCGATCATCCAGATTCGACATCACAGGCACTCCATCACGAGGGCGCTGAGCAAGACCAAGAACAACAAGCTGAAGCAGCTAGTCGTCCTCGTCCATCAACAACCCGCCGGATAAAGGTGTTTTTGCACGACCACCGGGAATTCATGGAGAATTCATTTGAGAGAGTCCACCGACGGCTTCACACGATGGATGCCTGCATCTCAACATTGGATTGGCGGTTCGACGAGGCACAAAACCGACATTGGGCTGGAATTTTTACCAACTCGCCGGAGGCCACACCCACAGCTGCTCCACCTCCATAGGACGATCCCCTGTAGAGTATGTTCATTCTTCTGTAATCTTTTCGAACAATTGAAAGATTTTTTGTAACCTATTTTAATTTTTATTCGGCACAATGAATGGTTTCAGTGTTTATATTTCGATTCGTACAATGCATGATTATTAATTGTTAACTCTTTACGAATTGATTTCAAATTTGATGATATATATGTTGAATGCTATTGATTCAATGTTTCGATGCTATTGTTTTCGAGTTTTTTTGAGATATTGATTCGATGTTATTGTTTTCTTGTTTCTTTGGCATAATGGAGGCAATACATACAAACGTTATCATGCAATTTTTTTTTAGATTGAAGAAAATAATAGACATAAATTGTTCATCAAAATTTAGAATTATATAATACGGAAAAAGTTATAAAACTTCAATATACGAAAACAAAATTTCTATGTTGAGCTCGTTTAGGCTCGACAAGCTAGACTGACTTGGATCGGCTCGCTCGTTTAGGCTCGACAGAGCCGGCTCGAATAGGCTCGATAAGCTCGGCTCGTTAGCCAGCCGAGCCGGTCGTCCTGAGCTCAAACCGGCTCGAGTCGGCTCGATTGCCACCCGTTCGTGGATATGACACACGGCCACACCTTCTAACATCACCAAAAGGTAAAGAAAAGGTTGGTCTTTTTGTCACAATTTTATTTATTTATCTTAATTTAATTATGGAAATTGGTGGTCCACGCCACCTTAGTTGGAATAAAACTAATAATATTGTTTAATTATTATAATTTTCACGTGTCAATTGAGTGACTGTGTTCTTACGCAGATTCTGAAAGTGTGTTGTATATTTATTATGAATATCGAGGTCTGACAAAAGAAGAGGTAGAAAGCAAAACCCACTAGCAGCGACAGCGTTGTGGATAAGGGCTTTTTTAATCGTAGAAAGCCACGCCATTGACTTCTGATGTTGATTTTTTCTCTCTCGAAAAAGGATCATCATACAGCCCACATGTTTTCGAAAATAGATGGAAAAAAGAAGGATTAAATTGGAAATTCAAGAAACTGTAAGCTTGATTGATTTTTATATAACCTCCCCGGCACCGGACTTGGCCCTCCTCTGAGTTCTTGACAGCAAGTATCAACCGATTGACGATCAAACGATCCTACAAAATGCTCGCGGTTTTTGATAAATCTGTTGCCAAAAGCCCCGATGCTTTGCAAAGCCCTCATTCTGATTCAGTTTCCGCGCTCAAAGACGGCTCTCTTGCCCATCACTTTGCCTCTATTCATCCTGGCTCTGTCACCGTCAACCTCGGCTCCGATGGTCTCGTAGCCTATTCACTTGACAGACAGAACCCATTACTCCCAAGGTACTCTGGCCTGCCCACTTTTCTTCTTTTGCCTTTTTATGCTTGATCTAATGATGTTAGATCGTTGGTCTTTTTAATTTTCTTGGTTAGATGTCTTTGTTTGATCAGGAATTATAGTTTATCTTGTAAAGTATCGAATATCTTCTAGTTTTATCCTCCATTTTGGGATCTTTGTCAATCAGAGATATTCCTGATAAATTATTGCACACCTACGTGAGAGGTTGCGAATCTTGTATGTGGTAAAGGTTTTGGCGAATTATCAGTTTCTTGTGGCTGTGTGAAGAAAATTTTTAAAGAAAAGTGGGATTTTTTGCATGTGAAACCACCAAGACACTCTAGTTTCCCTGATTGTTTAAAATCTTGATGATGGTTCTTGAGAGAATATACTTGTGTTTTTAGTCCTCAAAAATGGAGTTCCTTAAGCAGTTCTACCTGTGATTGTAAAAAACTATGATTAAGGAAGGTTTTTTGGTCTCATTAATCCCTTGACGAGAAATAATTTCGGTTTGGTCTTCTTCCTTCCTACGATATTTTAATTCCATTGTCTGATGATTTGAACGGTTCCCATGTGTCAGATTGTTTGCGGTAGTGGATGACATATTCTGCTTGTTCCAAGGGCACATTGAGAATGTTGCGCTTCTCAAGCAACAATATGGATTGAACAAAACTGCTAATGAGGTGATTATTGTGATAGAAGCTTATAGAACTCTAAGAGACAGAGGCCCTTATCCGGCGGATCATGTGGTGAGAGATATCATTGGGAAATTTGCATTCATTCTCTACGACACTTCTTCTAAGACCACATTTTTTGCTTCTGTAAGTTTGCTTCTTCTGTTCGAAAGGCCTTGTTTAGGCTTTATTCTCGTTTTGACTTTGCTTGCCTTATAAAATTATCTGATTTCTCCTTGGGCTTTCCATGTTGGCAGGATGCTGATGGGAGCGTCCCCTTTTTCTGGGGAACCGATTCTGATGGCCATCTTGTTCTATCAGATGATGCTGAGATTGTGAAGAAGGGCTGTGGGAAGTCTTTTGCACCATTTCCCAGAGGTATGTTTGATCGGAAGAATGTTTTGTGTTGATTGGAAAGCACTCAAACCCACTATTAGTGCGTCAAAAATTTTATGATCTCCCTTGGCATGATAATCTGATGTACTTTATCCAACAAGACCGGGCTGCGTTCTCGTAATTGTGAAGTTTTTTTTGTCGGGTGGTGGTGATTGCTCTAATTTGATCGATCGAGTGTATTTATAGGCTGCTTCTTTACATCATCTGGTGGGCTGAGGAGCTTTGAGCATCCGCTGAATGAGTTGAAGGCAGTGCCAAGGGTGGACAGCTCTGGTCAGGTTTGCGGTGCAACATTCAAGGTGGATTCAGAGGCGCGCAAGGAGAGTGGTGGTATCCCGAGGGTGGGGAGTGCTGCAAACTGGTCTTCCAACTACTGACCGGGAGGCAGCCATGGTATCGAGTATTCCTCAGTTGCTGCGCCTTTTCTCCTACTTTGCTCCCCTGAATGGATGCTGAAGCTTGTATTTTACTCTGAAACTGCCCGTCATAGACAATGCTCGACTAAAACACGTGAGATATGGCATGAAATAATCATACATTCTGCAAACTCTTCATATAATGTGTGTTTTGCATGCTATTTGTTGCCTCCGCTTGGGATTTTCTATCCTTAGGTGCATGAAATCCAGTTTAGTAGTAATATGCTGTTTTCTTTAGGCAAAATCGAGAAAATAATGAAAATGGAACCGATAATGCGAGTACATTTTCAGTTTGCTTGCCTCAAAACTTGGGCTCATCATCTGAAATTGAGTTTGTTCGACACCATTTCAGCTGGCTTTTTATGGGGTTTGATGTGAAAAGTGACTGGCCCAGAAAAATATCATCTGTAGTGTTTGAACAGGAGCCGTCTCCCCACGAAAGACCTGCTACTATTGATTTACGATAGATGGAAGGATAACCCAAGGCCTTAACTCCCTGCTCTCTCTCAGATCCCTTTTGCTATTAGATAGGTCATTAATTTATTTTAGAATGTTACTGGATTAAATTCAATTAATGGGATTTATATCGATAATGCGTGGTATATCAGTTGTAGGTGTAATAAATTACAGAATACAACCGGATTAAATTTAAAATACCTTTTAGAATTCTACTAAGATTGAACTACTTTGACTTGGAGAGTCGACAAAAAGAAACCTACCCGTACCACATTGTTTACTTAATAAATATCCAATAAATATTTATTATTTTTTATGATAAATTTTATTAGGAATATTTTTAATTAAAAATTTTCTCTAATACGAATATTTAATATTTTTAACTTGTATCTTTAAGTATTTTCAATTTTGGTGGAGCTGTAGTTTATTTGAGGTATTTTTAGAAAATGCATGTGTAAGAAATTCCAATTTAGTTTGACAGATTAGAGCCCAAATGATAAAAATATCAAGCAACCAATAAAAGTTAATCAAAAAAGGATAAAAGGTATTCGAAAAAGGTTCGGTCGACGGAAAACCTCCCAACGACTATCTCCAACCAGTAGTATGAAACAAGCACAAAATTTATGGTCGATGGATTATTTGAGCAATTAATTTTGAGAGAGAAAAGGACGTGGAACTGCTGTCAAAATTTTGACACACCGAGATATTTCACTTTAGTTTTTTATTTATTCAAAGCATTAGATTGTGCAAATTATAAATCGTAACCCAGTCACTCATGATATTTCTTTTTATTTAAAAAAGAGAAATGATGACGTCTTTCGAAAAGAAAAATCAATTATTACGATTTGGTTGACACTTATAAGTCTATCTAGTGAATACTCATGCGACAAGGAAAAATCTTTAAGGTGCAGCCTTGGAGCGAGAACATAAACAAAGTTCGTCGAAGCGCTTTAACACATCAGTTTAAATTTCTCTATCTCTTTCTCTTCATATTTATTGCAATAATCACTTGTGAATTAGATTTTATAAAATCATGAAAAGCTAGTCAATCTAAATCACTTCACCCGACAATCCACCTTCTTTGGTTGAAAATCAATACTACAATTGGTATCGAAGCAAAGGTAATTGCTTTTTTATTTTCATTTTTTATGTAATTGTAGTTATTAATATTTTTATGATTATTGTGTATAATTGTTTGGTTATGCTAGTTTATTGTGCATGATAGATTTTATTTTCAATAGTATACATGTTGAGGGGCAATCGATGAACGAACTCCTATTTTTTTTATGGTAAAGTGTATTATTATTCAAAAGCAAGGACAACACATTTTTGCAAAAGCAATTAATATATTGTATTAAGCTACTTTTAAAGATGGATAGACTGTAATTGTGTGATAATACTTTTGATACTTGATAGTTGCTTGAATTTATTTATAAAAAATCTATTGAAATGAACGTTAGGGATTTGGATGTAGCTGAGAAGATACCTCCTTCGAAGTTGAGGAAGTTTATCTTATGGTAAATGATATAGAGGTAAGTGTTTCTTCTAGGAATTCTAATATTGATGATAATGATTGTGAATTGCAAGATATGTTGAATTAATTAGTTGATAATTTTGATCACCCAAGAGCTAAGGATAAGACTTTGTAAAAGAGAAAAATGTTATCGACAAAAATATTCTTCTTTAGTTTTATCTTTGAAAAATGAGATTAATGCATTGAAAAAAATAATTTTGAGTTGATTGGAAAATGAACTAAGTTGCTATTTTCTTTAGATAATAAATTGATTGTTCTACAGAGGAAAAATTATAGATTGAACAACGCAGTTCTTAAATTTTCAAATGGGAAAACAATTTTCGATATGTTTTTAACTAGTCAAAAGGTAACTTTTAATAAAAAGAGTGTTGATTATGAGCCTATGTAGAAAAGAAAGTCATATGCAAACTTCTTTTGTTACACCCGATACATGCTATAGTCATAAATGCATTGTGTAGGACATAAATAATTTATTTGAAAATGGACTAAGTTGCTATTTTCTTTAGATAATAAATTGATTGTTCTACAAAGGAAAAATTATAGATTGAACAGCGCAGTTCTTAAATTTTCAAATGGGAAAACAATTTTCGATATGTTTTTAACTAGTCAAAAGGTAACTTTTAATAAAAAGAGTGTTGATTATGAGCCTATGTAGAAAAGAAAGTCATATGCAAACTTCTTTTGTTACACCCGATACATGCTATAGTCATAAATGCATTGTGTAGGACATAAATAATTTATTTGTCCTTTGAATGTAATTTTCAAAAAGTCAAGTATGATTGAAATTAACTTCCAAAAGGAATTAAAGTTTACCCTCAAAACTTCAAAAAGATTTAGAAAATGAAAAAGTTCACTAAACTACTTATATCGTTTAAAAGCAATCCGGTAAAGTATTTGAAAACAATTTGATTTTGTATAGTTGAAACAGATGAGGGAGTTGCTTAAAACTCTTTTGCTATATTTTATTAGTAATTTGTATTTAATTTTTGTTTATAAAGGGTTTTCATCTTTGAATATTTTCTTATAATTGATATTATTCTTTAATTAGATATTTTTAAACAATTTGTATATTTTTAATCTTTAAGTCCTCATCGATTTTGAATTGGTATGTGAATAAATATTTAGGGACTTAAATCTCAACTTGGTACCATTAGAGCGCTCTCAAAATTGCGACTCACACCCCAGTGTATTTCAGTTGAGTTGTTTTTATTCTAATTGTGAGATTGTGTGAGTAGTAAAGATGTAACCCGCGAGATTTCTTTTTATATTGATAAATTAAAAAAAAAAAAAGGTAAAGTCCTTCAAAAATAATATTTAATTTTAACTGTCAGGGTAGGAAAAATAGGCACGGAGCCCGGAGCCACGGAAAATTTAAAACTAGCCAGGCGAGACAAGTTGCACATGAGCAAAACACTGGTCACGTTTTGCTAAAGATAAAATCATGTAAATTGGGCCGAGCACCAGTTTAATTTGCTATAAAGCGTTGAACCGTTGAAAAATTGTACAATGGGTTTAATTCTGATGGACCCTCCAGCCCACAACCTGCTTGAAATCAAACCCATCATTTTTACTTAAGACTGAACTCTTCACCACTCCTTTTCCTAGCCGGCAGCTGCAATACCTCAACAATGAACTCATTAACCTTCAACTCCGATGGACGACGACACCATCGTTTTTCCATTCGTCAATTTTCTGTTCCTCTTCAATCTAAATCTGAAGTTGAGTGTTGTAGTAAAACCCTTGTTATCAGATTCACAAAGCTTGATGATTTGCTCTAGTTGATCTCATTATCTTCTTGCTTGAGGAGGTGGAACTTCTCATTTTGCTGGAGGAGGTTAAAATGTTTAATTCTTTGAATTTTTTTTTGGTTTCTAAGGTTATCCTTTCGAACTATATCAAACTTGACTGGTTACAATGTTTCTGAGGTTTAATTCGATGAATGTTTTTTGAGTATTTAGATAATGGCAAAAAATTCAAAGTTTGTGGTGTAGGATCGATTTTAAACCTAAGAGGGGTGATTTAGATTTACTAGTATTTTCGTAATTTTATAATTCTAATTCCTTAAGTGATTAATGTGATAAATTAAATAGTATGTGAAAGAGAAATAAAATTGATTTGTTAGCACAGTTCAACTCAATCTTTGCATACGTCTGCATTTCAAGGGCACACCTTGAAAAGTCTTTTATTTCTCTACCTCAACAAAATTGAAATTGACTTTTGAGTATGAATCAAATCTCTACTTATATTTATAATTTATAATTTTTCTCGTGTTAAATTCTAGCGTCTTTGAGCTCTTGTCCTTATATTTATAATTTTTGCTTGGGAAAGTTTTTTGCTCGACCATTGGGCATTCCGATTGACTATTTCAATTAGCCGTTAGGGAGAAAATTTTGTTTGTTGGAGTTTCGGTCTACCCTTTGTGATTTCGGTTGACCCTTCAGAGGTTTGACATTTTTAGGCATTTCTGGGCAGTTTCGACCGGCCATTTTTTGATTGTCAACCTATATGTATTTTGGTCAACCTCTACTGAGTTTAGGTCGACTTAAATTGCTATTTATGCACAACCTTTTTATTTTGAAAACAAGTCAAATAGACTCTGATCTTAACGAAACTAAAAATATTTGAACACACATGTTAGAAATATTAACATCCAATTTTAAAAGATTATTTTCAATGAAAAATAAATACTTAAATTCATCATAAAAAATAAAAAAAATTCAGATACTCAATAAGTTAACAATCTCTCTGTTTTTTGTAATGAAAAACATATACATATTTAATCAATATATTTTAACTCAAACCTACACTTAGCTATTCTTCGAAGGCCGTCACCTGTACTTCTCTTGAATCTTATTTTCGAAGGGTGTCACCCTTATTTCATAATTTTTTGCTCAAATATAATTGCTCAAATAACTAAGTTACGATTTTACAATAATCGATCACTCGCACTTTAAAAATAAATCTCCAGTTAAAACCCTTTGTGTGCTAGTAGAAAATTTGGCAGCGTTTCCGTGTCTCTTTTCTTAGGCCAAATTCTAGTTTCTTTAAGCTCTCTTCCTTCTATTTAAAATTTTGGCTCTTGGGAGGTTTCCAGTCAACTCTTGGGCATTTTGGTCAACCATTTCAACTAGCCGTTAGGGAAAAAATTATGTTCATCGAAGTTTTGATCGACCCTTTGTGATTCCGGTCAACCATTTTGTGATTTCGGTCGACCCTTCTAGTGATTTGACATTTTGAGGTATTTTCTTTCAATTTCATTGACCTTTTGTGATTTTGGTCAACTCTTTCAGAGACTTGACTTTTGTATGTGCTTCGGTCTACCTATACTGAATTTAGGTCGACTTAAACTGAAATTTCTGCACATATATTTATCAAAAATAGCTCAAATGTATTCTAATTCGTGAGAAACTAAAAATATTAAATATCTCATTTTAAAGAGTATTTTCAATAAAAAATAAATGATTAAATTCATCGTAAAAATAATAAAAAATCTATTGAATACTTAATAAGTCAACATAAGGTTGGTCATTGCAAACATTATTTTATATAATTTAGAATCATAATGAACAATCATCTGGATCCTCAAGACTTGTTGGTTTTTGTAAGAATGGTTCATGGAGATGCATAGTTTATGTAGTTGGTACTAAATGGTAAAGATTTTGATTTATTTGTTATCAAGTTATTTACAATGTTACCTTTGGAAGTATGAGATTATGGTAGAACAATAGTTTTTCTTTTTTTCTAATATGCAATTTTGGCTTAATATATGATTGATTAAGCAAAA
Organism: Begonia fuchsioides; assembly: GCA_003255005.1. Taxonomy (NCBI): domain Eukaryota; kingdom Viridiplantae; phylum Streptophyta; class Magnoliopsida; order Cucurbitales; family Begoniaceae; genus Begonia; species Begonia fuchsioides. Next base: position 278,911 of record QAOC01018794.1, read on the forward strand.
ATAACTCTAACGTTACAAGCGATACAATTTATTCTACGTGTCATAGTTGCTGATTTTTAGTCAGTATTGAGACACCTAGAGGATGTTCTGTTTGTTACAACTCACTCATGGAATTATTTTTTTAGTTTTGTTGCAAAGTGTTTCCTACTCTCTTTAATCCACTATTAGGTGTTGATGTTGACCAAGATTTATGTTAGTTTAGGATGGATTCTTTGCATGACGAAAGTTTGCATAGTGGTACCAAAAGATTTAAATATGAAATTTGACAATAATTTAATAAAATACTGGATAGCAGTATGGCGCTCATTCACAAAGAAATGAGACATGAAATTTGATAAAACATTTAAAGTTAGATAAGAAGTATGAAAAATATTGATAGTAAACATAAGACTTTGGTTTTCAAACTTAGTGAGAGAAATACAAATATTATTCCATCATTTACTACAATGGGTGCTCAAGATTTTCTTGCAAAAATAATTATTTGAAAAATATTATTTGAACGGTAGCTAATGTGATGCCTATTAAATTAGTACGATGTTATGCCTTCATGAAGAACAATTTCAACTCATATTTAAAAGATATTCTAGCATGGAAGGAGCAGTTTAAAAGAATATTTTGTTAGTACTTCACAAAGAGTGAGTTTGATAATTAACACCTAGACGTTAATTAAAAATTTGAACTACATGGTTTTAAGAGCTCATTCGTTTGACAAAAATTATTTAATTCAATATAAAATTTTAATTTTTTTTGTTTGATTCCAAACCATAGATGGGAATCAATTGCAAAAGAGATTGAATATTGTCTTCTAAAGTAGCAGATTAATAATGTTACAACTATTATTGTGAATAATGCCTCGTTCAATGACATTGCTATTTTCTACTAGACAAAAGCAGTAAAAACTTAAAAAAGATTGATACTAGATGTTGTCTTTATTTCATGTTAGATGTCAAAGAAATCAGAATTAGGAAAATCAAATTTTTAAAGAGCAAAAAGAACAAAATATAAAAGAAAAAATTATTTATATACTATTATCTTCTTTTTATTTAGTTCATCTACTATATATAATATAAAAATGATATAAATTACATTAAAAAAAATTAAATAAAATAGTAACTATTACACTCTTTATTTCTAAAAACTCTTACAATAATTTCTAACTTTTTTATTACTAAAACGATCATAGCTTCTTCTACAATACTTGGAATGACCTAAACTTGCACCATTAAAACTCAGACATACATGACATAAAAATTCATAGGTCACACGGTGAATTTGATCACTGTTGTTCTTTTTAAAAATTAGTTAAAATCTAGCATCAAACATTGATAAATTTTATTATTATTTATTCATTGAGTTTAATACTCAACAAATTCTCCTTTAAAATCAAACCTTTCTCATTGTCTTTTCTGTAGGAACGAGATTAACCTAAGTGAAGGGGTGAATTAAGTTAACTAAACTTTTTCGATTACTAAGTCAAGTTCGTGCGAATTGTTTAGTTATTTCTAAACTCTAGTGCGAAATACTTAAACAAATAAATAGAGTTTAGAGAAAGAGAGTGACACTGGATTGGTAACGCGGTTCGGCCAACCTTGCCTACGTCCGTGCTTCAAGGTACCTCCTTGAAGATTTTTCCCGCTCAAACATTGAGCTTCACTCCGATTGACTTATGTGTGTCAACTAAACCTTTGACTATTTTCTTGAAGGAGCGTCACCCATTTTACAAAGATCGTTCAAAGAACGAGTTACAATTTGTAAGGTTTCTAAACCGACTTTCTCGATCACAAGAATGATGATCAAAGATGAATAAAATGATGAGAGAGTAAGAGAGATATTTGAAAATGAATTTGGCAGAGTTTGTGCGTGTTTTCTCTTCGCAAAAATCTCTTCTTCCAATTGAGATTGTTTCATCTATTTATAGATTTGCTGCAACTCTGTCCAGTTGGGTCGACACAAACGCTTCTGGGGTCGACACAAAGCACTAGCCGATAGACACATCAAAATATAGCCGTTGTGAGTATTCTGACCGTTGGTGCTGATATGCTGATTTAGGTCGACACAAAGTTGTTGGGGTCGACACAAAGTTGTTGGGGTCGACACAAAATCTTCTCTGGAAATTGTTGGGGTCGACACAAATGTAGGTTGGGTCGACACAAGTATCGTTTCTCCGACAATTCAATTCTTTCTGTTCTCTGAGCGGTAGACACAATTTGTTCTTTGAATTTCTGGGGTCGACACAAATGTAGTTGCGGACAAGAGGCTCAGCTACGAGGGGTCGACACATGAAATATGGTAAGGTCGACACAAACTCTTCTCTGAGGTCGACACAATCAGTTTGGATGGGTCGACACAATATACGTTGAAGGCTGACCTGGGGTCGACACAAAATCTCTAGGGGTCGACACAAAATGTTTGTTGCACAAGGAATGAAGGACTCAGCTTCTGGATTTTCTTAAGGGTCGACACAAAGTTATTGGGGTCGACACAAAGTCTGAATGCTGAGCTTCTATTTTGAACAGGGGTCGACACAAACACTATGGGTCGACACAAACTAATCTGGATTGTCTAAGGGTCGACACAAACTAGCTATGGGTCGACACAAACTGCATATATATATGAAATTTCTGCAGCACTTAAACAAATTGTTAGACTTTAATTGTACCCTTCAACGAAGGTATTTCACATGAATGGATAAGTCTAATTTAAGCATTGTAAGGTATTTATTTTATCTTTTACTCTCATCTTATATAGTTATCATAAAAAACAATTGATTGCTTTTAAAGCCAACATTTTCCACCATCACCTTGAATTTTTTCAATGCCTCAGATTCCTCAAATTTTTCCAACTCGAGAGTTCTTGTGCATGATATTTAGCTTTCTTTTGAAAATGTATCAATGCTTGTTTGTCAAGTACACAACCTTTACAAAATTTCTTAGTAAAATCAATGTGGGGAAGCCCTTGAACGATTTCTTTCATCGCTAACTCTTTTAACCCACCGTAATGTTGATGTCTATACCGTAAGTGCTATAGGCTTGCATTATCTTCCATGTTAACTTGCAAACACTTCTCTTTTATATTCTTCAAGTTGAGTTTGAACATCTAATTTTTTTCATCTCCACATACACTAGTAACCGGTCATGTTTATCCTTCAAGTGCAACATCCGATCTTTCATGAAAATTGAACACATTTTCTATAATAATTTACATATGCTAAGAATATTATTCTTCAATTTTGGTACATAATAGACATTCTTCATAATACCTTCTTTTCCATCTTTTTGAGAAAAATATATTTTTCCTCGACGTTTGACTTAGACCTCCGATGCATCTCCAAAAGACACATATTCTTCTCTTATTTCTTGCATATCAACAAAGAGATGTTTTGTGCTCATGCATATAATTGCTAGCACCAGTGTTGAGGTACAACACCATGTCGCCATTTAGAGTGATGGCTTCATGGGCCATCATGAGAACACCATTATCTTTGTTCTCATCTTTCTCGACTATGTTCACATTTTCTTCCACATTCTTTTCAGAGTATCAATCCTTTGCGTAGTGTCTATATTTTTCGTAGCTATAACATTCGACATTTGGATGATTTGATTGATCACCTCTTCTGTGAGCACAACCTCGTCCATGCCAATTTTATTGGCTCATTTGTCCTCTTTTTTTTTATTTCCACGACCGCGTTCTCTTCCCCGGTTGCATTGCATATATAATGCCTTATTATCATTGAAGATCATCTTTGTTTGTAAGGCATTCTCTAAGATCTCTTGTTTATTTTTATTCTTTCATTTTGCATGCACTTCAAGAGAGCCTACAAGTTTATCGACAAACATTTCTTCCAAATTTACATATGCTAAGAAAATCATTTGTCCATGAGAGTTTACCCATTTTGTTTGAGTTGATTTGCTTTTCACATGAGTTTCTCCTTCATCTTCAAGGCCTTCAACTCTTGTCGTAGAGTTTGAAGACGCACTTGTTCAACTCGATCGACGTCTTTCAACACTTTTTGCAAAATATCTTATGCTTCATTCGAAATGGATGCACTAGTAATCTTTTTGAAGCCTCAAATCCTCTAACGCTTGTAATAAGAGATAAAGAGCAATTTTATTCTTCACTAGCATTTCTTTCAATTCTGTCAATTGGTTACGTTGTGGAGGAACTAACATTTTTTTGCTCCTCGTAGCTGATTTTGACTACTTCCCATCCATCTTTTACACCGAGTAAAATACGCATTTGAATACTTTAATTGTTGTAGTTCGTCTTGGTGAGTCATGGTAGCAACATTTGCCCTAACATTGAGCTCCCATAGTTTGACATAGCTTTGATAGCAATTTGAAAGAAATTAGAATTTGGAAAACCGAGTTTCTAGAGAGGAGAAAGAACAAAATATGGAAGAGAGAATAATTTGTGGACTATTATCTTCATTTCATTTCATTCAGCCACTATATAATACAAAAGTACTACAAATTAAATTAAAAATTAAATTAAATAAAATTGTAACTCTTACACTCTTTATTTCTAAAAACTTCTATAATAATTTCTGATATTCTGTTATTAAAATGATCATAACTTCTTTTACAATATTTAGAATGACCTGAAACTTAAACCATTGGACATTAGACATCCGAGGCATAGAAATTCATATGGCACATGTTAAATTTGATGATCGTTTGTCATTTCTAAAGTCAGTCAAAATTTGTCATAAAAAATTGACATGTTTTATTACTATTTATTAATTGAATTTAATACTAAACAAGATGTTTTACACATGTTCTAAATTTTGTGGTCTTTGATAGTTTAAAAGAGTACCATCTGCCAATATCATGCGAATTCTGCTGTATACTCTAGGTTTTACAGATATGAGAATATGTTTGAGATAAATGATGAAAATAATATGTTAGAAATAGATCGATATTTAACTGAGAAATTAAATTTTTTTTTGGATAGTGCTAACATATTATCTAGGTGAAAACGACTTAGATCACTATCCAGTGTTGAGCAAAGTGTCGAGAGTTATATTGGTAATTTCTATTTTATATTTGCATCAGAATCTACTTTTAGTTATGACGGTTGGGTTGTTGATGTATTTCGTTGTTCTCTATCCCCAAAACGGTTGAAGCCCTTGCAAGACTCAAAGTTTACTCAAAATTTTTAATCCTTTCAAAATTTATATCACAAGTAATAGTATTGATGAAGGTAATTGACTTTTATCAAAATTTAAACCTAATACTTATACTCTCTTTTATATTACTAACATGTGATTCATTTTTTTGATAGATTGCACCACTGATGTGAGGTTTGAAGATGATGACGACCTAATACTTATAATCTCTCTTATAAAGCTTGATAATGATGTCTCTAATAGTTTATTTCAATTAATGATCGACTAAGTTTAATTGAATGTGATAGCGATTGTAGCAATTGAAAAATGATGCTAATGTGCAGTGTTATTTTTTTCTCGGGACTTACATTTGGAATGGCCATGTTTTGATTGAATATTATTTCTTATCATGGATAATTACTTTTGCATTAGGTTTAAATGACCATGGCTATGTTTGAAATGTAATGTTTCAGGTTTAATGATTCTTGTTATTATTTTATAATAATGAAGTTATTATTTTACTGATATAAATGTGAATTGTTCTATTTTATAGTCATCATTATTGCATTATGATAATGCTATTATCTTTGATTTTTTGTCTTGCTTTTTTTTCTCAGGTTTTATTTCTTCGAGTAAAAATTATTGCATTATATTTAGATAGGTTTATTTGGAACTGTGACGGCGTAAAAGCACCGAACCGGTACCAATTTGGCTTTTGCAGTTTCGGTGTCAATTCCTAATTATAAGAGTGTCGGTTAAAAAAAGAGTCCTCGTCGAGGAACCTTCCAAAATTGGCTATTTGTAAGTCAACCTCATGCAGTGATGGAAAAATTTTCCAGGTATGGTCTTAGAGCATGGGTGTGGCAAGGTTGGCTGAACCACGTTAATATATTTGTTTGAATTTCTCTTCATCTTTATCATTATATTTATCACATTAATCACATAAAAAATAAATTTTATAAAATCATGAAAAAGCTAGTCAACCTAAATCACCATCTCCTCCCTCGTAGGTTAAAAATCGATCCTACACACATAAGCAAATCGAGATGAGAAAATTTGGTTCTATTCTAATTGGTTCTACAAGAAAAAAATTGATTTCATGTTTATTCAAGTGTTATCAGTCCGCTCCTCCTCTGTAATCCCTTAGGATTGTCAACATGGACTAGATCATTTATATCATCAACCTTTTTGAACTTTCTATATTTAGTTTCATTCTATTAACTCATTAAACTATTCACATTGGCAATACATACACAACGTCGGCGTCCATGCTCAAACGGATTGTTAGTATAGATTTGATACTGTTTAGTGCATGAGGTGACGCTGGTATGGATTTCTATTGATGATGCACGGTGAGTCGCTGGAAGTGTAGTAATCATTTATTGCAATTAAGGTAGGATTCCTATTATGAGTTACGAGTTTACTTTCGTTGTCATATTTGGATGGGACATTCTAATGTCATTTTTTGAAGTAGGTTATGTCGGCAATTCTTTTCTCGACAATAAGATTTTCCAAACGTATCTCTGATAAGTATCATTAGCGCGAGAATCTCGGGTTCCGCAGAGGTTAGCGGTTGTTATCATCAAGGTAGGGGTTTGTACACTGTACTTAACTATTTTTTATTGCATTATATTTATAAAAAAAATAAAACCTTGAAAATCTAGACGGTCGCCAGCACATCAGTTTTACGTAGATGTTGTTTTCCACGTCTACATTAATGTGGAAAGTATTTTACTTGTTGGTTATTGCAGCACACCCAATGAGCTTTTTTTTACTGGATTTTCAAACCACCTCGTATCAGATCCAATTGTCTTGGGTTGCGACATACGAGCACCAAAAATAATCCTAGCAAACATAAAGTTATTGGTTGTCTTGTGTTGTGCTGACAAGGTAACAACCACCAAAACAAAGCAACTAAAGTATTTGATTGTGCACTCTATGATAGAAATTGATGTAGTTATCGTTGATGAGATAGTGATGATGCATTTCTTGAGGTCTCGATAACCCTTAAACTTGGCTGAGGGCACTACGCAATTTCAGTGTTGCTTTGTTCTCAAATCGTGATTTCAGTGTCGCCAAATCTTTGGATTGCTGTCCGGCATTTCCTCGGACTCATAAGGTATTGAGTATTCTGGACTTCTTTTTTTATGGTAAGCCAGGGTGGTCTATGAATGACACTCTCTTTTCACTGGAGAGCGATTTTTGAAAATATATCGATGACGACGTAGTTTATGAATCTAGGTATGTAGCCATGTTTTTCAATAGTCATTCATGCGGTTTTGACGAACTTAGTATTTTAAAGATAGAAAAAAGAGATTGGGGATTTGAGATTCACGACTTCTGAAGCCATTTAAATAAGTTTTGCATGTAAAGTCGTCAATTGTTTTAAAGAATAGGTGATCATCGTCTGCAGAAGATATCGAGCACCAGCTGTCTGTATATGCATAAAGTATAGTATTTCATCTTTATTGAGTTAGTCGCTCACCCTAAAAGCCTCGTAAAGCTCCCAAGATCGAGTCGCCAGGCAGATGTTGATGCTAGTGACACAGTGGGTCTTCTCTTTTCTCTTTAGAGTTTTGCATTTGGTCTGCATGAATGGTATGTTGGCGCTAGTTAATCGGATCATTTGATTTTAAATGCTATTTCGTTCTTGTATGATCACTACGTGTACTCGACCATTTGCTAGAAAGGCACTGTTTACGAGAATTATACATCTTCTCCTAGCATAAATTCTTCAAAACGGATGGAGAACAAAGGCAAATACATTAAAGCTGCAACATTACAGGGACATTTAAAGAATTAGACTTTTGAGTATTTGAAACTTTTGTTAGGAACTCATTCTTGTTCAAGGTAGAGCTTGATCGATCAAATTGATATGATTTCAGTAAGCTCAGTAAGCGCTACACTAGCTCGGAGTTGAGCAAGGGCTTGGCTTCCTGTTGTGTTGAGAATGGCTGACTTGACAACAAAGGATATTTGTTTTGCTCATCCCCAGCGATTGGCGGCCAAAGCACGCCCAATGCAGGAAACAACAGTCTCTAGAGGACTCTTGTCCTATTTCTAACCCTTTTTCTAATCATTCTCTCCAAAAAAAACACAGAGAGCTGCCTATGACATTATAGCTCCAGTGTTTCTTGCTCCATTAGAATGCAGGTTTGCGTCTCCATCTCGGCGACTAAGAAGAGCGGCTTCCCACCAACCAAAACCCACAAAATACAAGTTTCTCCCACCTCTTTCTACGAAGCTTGATTAACCTCTTTTTTTCTTTCTCCCTTAAAATCTCTGGTTTTCCTTTTCCAAAATCCTTGCAGATCTTTCTATGCCTCCAAATCATACATGCCTTTTGTGTTCCTTTGTTTTGACGCATCCCTTACCTCTTTATTCCATTTCTCGCTGCTCAGTTCCCCATTCTCGCAGTCGACGTTGTATGAAGCCGCCGTTCTCTATGAAGACCGCTTCGATTACGATTAAGTTTTTTTTTTTTTTTTTTTCTGTTATGTATCTTATTTGAGAAGTTAAAGAAAAAAGAAAAAAGTAAAAGTAAAAAAAATAGAAAAATAGAAAATATATATATATGTAATGCTATCTCTTCTTTGCATTATTTAATTTTAAGAAAAAAACATTATTAACTTAAAACAGAGCACAATCAAATTTTACGACGTTAGATGCACGCGTGAAAATTTATTTCAAGTACATGTTAGAACATTGAAGACTAACCGACGAGCAATGAAGGTCTTTTTCAATTTTTTTCTAAACTCAAAAGTGTTAGTTCATTCGATTTTTGAGAGGGGATGCTGAGAATTAGATTAAATTAATATAAATTGTAAAGAATATATCTTGGCATAAAAGAATATTCATTAAGTTAGTTATAGTTTATCCAATAAATATGTGATAAATGTCTCTTTTTAAAAGCTTATAGTAATATAAAAATGTGTAATACTTCAGTGATTAATTGAGAACGATACTGTATCTTTGCTTTTCACTCTCAAACACTGCCCCTAAATACTCTTCCGGAATGAACATAAAAAACTAATCGCAAACTAAAGCACTGGTAACTAAGTCCGTAAGAAGCAGACGATCAATGGCTTGGAAAAGTTCATAGTCAATGTCTTCTCGCCCAGCCAGCAGAAGCCGGCTCTGTTCTTCCAATCTAATTACCATTAATAGCGTAAATGAGAGAGATCACTTCTGCGCAGGAGTGATTAGTTAGAAAATCTGAATCGTTAATCTGGGATGAGGCCAGAGGCCTTACTATTTATACAGGCGGGAAACAGGTTAATCATCCAACTTCATTCGTCAAGATGAAATGGTGATCAAACCTGCGTTTTGAAACTCCGCCATCCCAGCTATCGGCCTTCTGAAATCCTTAAGCTAATTAAAGGATTTGGGCCTTGAGCCTGGGGAACGAGTGTATCATCCCTCAAATTCATGTTAAGATTTCAAGATCAAATCTAGCATTTTAGACATCGTAACTCTCATTAGTATAATATTAAAATTGAATAATATTAGGTTTACTTAGAGTATTTTATTTTAAGTCATACTTTTGACATGTGCAAGTAAAGATATAAAATTTGTTACAGTTATCATACTTATTGTAATGACATTAAGTAAACTTATATAATGAAAAGAGGTAATTTTTTTAAAAAAATTATCCTAGTATATAACTTTTGCATGAAATAATATTCATTTCCAGAAAGTATATGTTTTAGATCTCCCCCAAATGGTGTTGCATGAATTTAGAAATAGGATTTCAGTTGTATGCTTTAGGGCCTCAAAGAGGGCTCACCAAATGGCGTCCTCGCAGAAGTGTGAAAGCATAAGTGCGTTTGGAATTGAAGAAGCAGAAAGCAACGTGACATGGACATTATCTTAAACCATAATTAAAGCTGGCCGGCTGCTCCGTTCTGGGTAGCAGGTGCAGTTACTAATAATCCCTCCCTCGCTGCCCAAAGCAAAAGCTTGCAAATGGTTCTTTTTCAGGCATTTATGGTTTCGGCTCGAGAGTTCTCTTGTACCCAGGGTTTCAACTGTTTGAGGCTTCTTTTTTGCTTTATTCTTCGACACCTCCCTGGCTGCGCTGCTGCTCCCTTTTTCGTGACATCTTGTTCAGTGTTTGAAAAAGAGAAAGACAGTAAAAATGTGTTATTAATAAATAACATATCATTTATTTAGACTGTTTATAATCTTATAATAGAAATATTACAAAAATACCATCATGCATTATAAACATTCTAATTAGGATGGTAAAGATTTAATAGCTATTAATTTACAACTACGGTGACAAATAAGTTGAGCCTGAGTCAACCCTAAAAAGTCAAAGACACCAAATTAATCAAGTCGAGCACAAAAACGGAGGATAATGTTTCAATAAAAAAATTCAATCCGAGACAACACGTAATCCAAGTCAAAAGAGGAGTCCGCTACAATTCTGAGCAGGGATACTTGTTGTGCGTAAATATAATCGTAGATTAACACAAGTGTACATATCGCAACTATAATAATAAACTAACATAAACATAAAGTTACAAAAAAGTAAAGTCATGGTCAAATTTAAAATTCAATAAGTTTTAGACCATGCTTTTGCTCGGTCTTAGAGTGAATGTGGAAAAAGTTTTAATTAGAGAATCATGCAATTAACAACTATATCTTCAAACAAACGCACAAGGAAGAAAATTCATTAATGAACGCATTCAGATCTTCAGATGTTGAACCCGTGAACGTGCCAATGGTTTGTAGCATCTAAAACATAATCAGCTTCAACTCACACTTCGATTCGTTATTCTTAGGTAAAATTTTTTTGGGATTCAATAGCTCCAAATCCATAATGGCCTAATCTCAAACCGGTCGTTGTTGTGCAGGACCTTGATTAGTAAGTTGAAGTGCATTATTAGCCATCAGTTATTCCTTAGAAGTTTCTAATCGAATTAGATTCTGATTTTTGTGCCTCATCGCGTAGTGTTCTCTCAATTTTTAGATCGTTGGGAATGAGCTCTTGGTTCCCCTCGTTTCACATGAATTAGTAACTGATAATCCAAAACAACTGTATAAAAGACTTTCTTTTTGAATTTTTAAAAGTTTTAAAGTTAGAGTTAGTGATATTCATAAATACTTCCCAACGAATTCTAAAAATAAAAAGTTTTATTGTTCCTAGCAACAGCGCCAAAAGCGGGTTAGCATAAGCTTTATGAAAAGCTAATTTAGATAGAAGTCATGACACAAATTGATGCGCAAGCCAATGTGATTGTATAAATCTAAAACTAAATGTACCGAAGTAAAAGTAATAGAATGAAAAGATGACAAGGAGTGTTCTACCTTAATAATTGTGAACTTATGAATACATTCGTGATTGTCAAGCCAAAAAAATGACATCACAGCATACTAGAGTGGGAATATATGTAGATCGCGTAATAAATAGGCATATTGGCACCACCCACTCTACCCAAGGCACGTATATCGTTAAACTAATGTAACAAACACAACTCGTTCCAAAGCAACACAACATTACAGTACAAAAATGTAATTCTTCTTTTGTTGGTGTTATTTCAATTATTTATAACAGAATTAATCATAGTTTAGTACGGTTTATGATACCGAGAATAGTCAATGTCACATAATTGTCGCTATCAAAGTTTCCAATTAGCAGGCTGTTCACAAGCTGGCCCGCTAATCAAATGGACGGGGGAAAGAATGTAGAAGCGACAACAGATGAGCTAGGAAAACTATTTTGTTGCGATTAAAGAAAGATGCTCTTGTCCAGTGCATTAAATGTCACGTTCTCTAGAATTAATTTTATCTGAGAGAGAGAGAGAGAGAGAAAGAAAGAGGGAGGATGTTGGCCTAGCATTGCTTCCAATTTGTTAGATTCATAGGACTCCGGTCAAAAGACCTACTGCGTTTCAAATTCGTCATATTTGTGAAGTTAGATGCAAAATCAAATGTTAATGCACCCACAGGAGGTCTTGAGAGAGTGGTTCGAGTCAGCTTTAAAAATGATGTGTTTTGGAACAGCTCTAAGGTATGTGACAAGTAAACTAACAATATATAGAGTGTGAAGAAGAAATTGGCTTTCCAATTTCATTGCAAAACACGTTACACCAATTGACACATATAGAGAGTGTGACCACCCGCAATTGTCATTTCACTTTGTTAAAGCATGGATCTTAGCAACAGCTTTGAAGAGTTTTCAATGGTAAGCATAAGGTGTTTTCGAATTTGTTTAAAAAATAAAATCGTATAAACTCAGACTTAAAACATAATTTTTTTTGTTGGCTAGTTTTCGGAGTCCACAAAATTGGTGCCAGTGTGTCAACTATACCACATGAGGATCCTAAAAATGACTTAGAAGTCGAGCATTCCTTTCCAACAAGCATATCATGTTTTGAGTTTTATTTAAAAAATAAGATTGTGCAAATTTTAATAAAAAATAGACAATCTTGTGTTGGTAGATTTCGATTGTTACATAGCAATCTAAACCAACAAGTTTTAATGTGAAATTATAGTCAAGTCACTTGATCTTCGATTTGAACAAAAAGATGCTAGCAAGACTAGACATACGTGTAAAAAATGATTTACTGAGGTTGAGATGCTAAATTTTATATTCCTTAAATGATCGTTCTTATGAACCCAAACCATGCAAAGAGGTCCCTCTTCCATCATCCCATTTGGCTTCTGTTTCAATTTTCATTCTCACAGTCCATATAAGGAAGTCCATGTAAGGATAGATAGATATGAAAATGGAGAGAGAGAGAGAGAGAGAGAGGAGCGAGAGGGAGAGAGAGTAAAATGCAAAGGTCCCCACACAGCGAAGTGATTAATAATGATGTAAATAGCACACTTGCTAATCTAATCCACCTGCATGGGGGCGGCTTCTTGGCGTGATAATATTCAATTTGAGCATCATTTGAGGACCACCTTTTCACTTCCGTTTTCTTTTGTTGTTATTCTATTTCTTTTTTCTTCATGTTTTTCATTTTCCTGCACTCCCCTTCTATTTATACCCCTCTTTCGTCCTCTTTCTTCTCCATCTTACCCTAGCCGTGGCTGCACCGATGCCAAATCTCCTCCAATTTCGCTTATTTTTTGCCTTTGATTGTGCTCCACTGTCAGTTGAAGCTGCCAGCATGATCTTGATCTCCCTACCTTGTTGAGGAAGGATCAGATCATGCGGCAGTTTCACCTGTTTATGGCCGCACAAAGAAACCCTATCTCCCAATCTGGACCTTTCAATATTTTGATATCTTTTGTTCAATCCTCATTCCTGCATTATCTTGACTGTAACCCTTCTGATCTGGCTTTTGCTTGATTGGATGGAACTCAAACTTTAGAACCATCTTGTGCTGCGGAGGATTGGCGATGCCCTGGTGTTTGTCGATTTCAGTCAATTAGGTTCTTGAGACATGGCTGAATCTTCCGCAAACTCTTGTTCATCAACTAAATCAAGTGTTTTCCGATACAAAGTATTTAGAGCATAGCAATGGCTATTTTTTCCTTTCTCTTATTCGGTTTTTAGCTTAATCTAGGTGCTCTAGTTCCCAAATTTGTTAGTTTTAGCTGAAAATGGGGCTGGACTTTGATATGAAAATGGATACTTCAGAGAATAGGAAGTTAGAGAAATACTGAAATTTCTGCAAATATGTTTGAGTAAGATTTTAGGATCTCCGTGTTCTCTGTCTGTCTTGGGATTGATGCCACTAGGGTTTTACAGCAGGAGAGAGGGGAAGAGAGAGAGAGAGAGAGTATTGGCTGTGTTGCTCTCGATCTGGCATTACCCGTTCATATTTATTCCAAAACTTCTTGCTTCCCTTCCTTTTCAATTCAACAACTCCACAAATTGAGAAAATTGAGGAAGCATGTAAAACTTAACTAGGGCTTGCTTGGGCGAGAGAAATATGGGGAAATGGGCTAGAGAGAGAGAGAGAGAGGAGAGAAGAAGACGGTGAGAAAAAAATGAAGTTCAGAATGTTATGTATTCAAAGACGGCTACAATAATCACGGAGAACAACCTTTTTGTTTTCAAAAACATAAAACAAAGTTAGAGTATAGACACCCAACAATGTCCCTCCAGCTCTCTGCATAATAATTGAGATGATCGGACATTATTGAAATGCACAGCCAAACACAAGGGGTATCCAATTAGACTTGTCACATTTTCGAGATCTCTCTGTCATCTCTTCATAATTTGAAGGATGAAATTATGACCATGACAGGAAGGTCTGGTAGCTTTGTTCAAATCAGTTTGTATGTTTGCTGATTAACATGGTAGGAATGAAGCGTTTAACTGAGAAGTGCTTTCTTTGTTTGTTAAATAAATGTTCATTAGCTCGAACTAATCAATATCCCCTTCGCTTTTTTTCCTGTCCTTGTTAACGCTGTTCAGCCATGTGAGATCGTTGTCTTCCGTAACCACGGATTCGATTTGTTCGGGTTTAATAAACTCTACACCATTTTCTACTGGATTAAAAGTTTAGTCTTGGCGTTTCTCTTAGGTGCTTGGATTTGACTCCACTCAAATACTCTACTTTTTGGATCACTCAGTTACTCTTGACTTGGTCTGGTTTTAATATTATGAGCACTAGTTTGAATAATGTTTTGGGGACGATGGTGTAAGGAGAGACCGATTAGAGAGCCAGAGAATGAAGATTGTCATCTATGATGAGTGTGACTGCAACTCCTAATACATTCATCTACAAGTTTGTACCCATATATTATTTGAACCATCTCCAGATTTAAGTTTGAACACTGCTTAATATACAAAAAAATATTCACTACTTCTAGCGATAAAACATGACTCTCTTCACATTCTCCTTCAAAGCCGGCAATGGTCGAACTCCCAACTCTCCAGCCAGTCGAGTCATTTTGGTCGATTGACTTGACTCGTTTTCTAGCGTCTCCGGCTCTAAGTAAAACCCAGCCCGACTTCAACCCTGTAGCCTTCCTGAAGAAACCAGAAGGTCCCTGCAAATAAAGAATTCAACCATGAATTACAGTTCCCTGACACAAGTAAAATCCAAGATGAATGTAAAATTGATCAAAAAAGCGATTTGTAGAGTTGTTTTACCTGATCATGCCACCACTAACTGTACCCCGGACTAGATCGTGCCATGTTTTGAATGAGTTCTTGCCTGTGGGCTTGAGCACAAACTAGTCCTGGCACATTTAGTGACTTCAGGCCAATCTTGTAAGGCAACGACCTATAAACCGAAAACCATTTCTTACGAAGTCCAGCAATGGAATTTTCTGATGAGCTGAAGAACTAGACAGCAGCGATAGAAGGGCTAGAATCTTCTCCATTCTCACGGTGAGTTACATCAGCTCCAAATATTATGGTTGGTATGTCACTCACAAATTCGCTTCAGATCACCTAAAATGCAGAAAGGGGGTCATTGAAATTCAATTTAGCATTAAAAATGCGTTTTTAGTCGTGTCATACCATAGAGTGAACCATTGTCATCCGGCAGAATGGCTAGTAATAGCTCTAATTCTTTTCCTTTAGTTTTGTTCATGGAAGCATGGACAAGATGCTTCAATGATTTCTCCACTTGGTCGAGCCGAGCATTGGATATGGGAATGGCAGGCTCAGGATTGAATTCGTTCATAAATAGAAATAAATTTAGCATAGTTTTAGAAATTCAATAGCTATCTCTTCTTGAAAAAACACGATTTTTCACCATTCCAGAGACTTGACACATTTGAACCAATTCATTACAAAATCCACGAACTACACTTTCTTGCACGCTTCTGCAAAAGTTAATGCATGCCCACCGGCAGACACTCATCCCATTGATCATTTTCTGGATTTGACGATGCAAATTTCAGTGTAAAGGAAGACCAAGTTTTAATGATGATTTTCAAAACCATAATGGTGAATTGAACAATGATTGTTGTTTAGATAATCGCAGGAAACAATTGGAAGCATTAGGCCCTGCTTTGACCTTGTTCATCATATTCCACTGCCCAACTTGAGGCAAACAATCCTTTTCCTTGCCAATATATCAATACATGTTTGAAGATTGAGACATTACCCAAGGAGCAGGACGAATTCGTGCCTCCACAGAAGCTCACTTTTCACTGATTTTCATACCGAATTTCTTGGCATAAGGATCTTTTCCTAGTTATTATGTTGGACAGTCTGCTCATTTGTAATAGCAAAGAGAAGTATAAATTAATATTAGAATTCAAATGGAGAATCGCGGCCAAGAAGTGGAAGACTATTATATAATCACGAGGTAAATGAGGTTGTTATCTTTTCAAAAAGTCAGACTAAAAAGTAGTCGATTTCAACAATCTACTGCGATAGAATACTTCACCATTTTGCTAATCTTTTGGGTTCACTTCACCATTTTATTGATTTTATTCTATTTAGTTAAATTGCTGAGAAGAGAACATACCTGACAAATGTCATTTTGTCGATCACTCGGTCTTTGGCAGGTTCCTTTGAATAGTGCAGTGATCTGCCTTTCGTTGATTTTTTTTTTGTATATCGTTGACCTTCAACAACTCTACAGGCCTGAAATCAACAACATCAAAAAAGACATTTAAAACATGATTAATGGAGGGTTGACTGGCGATGAACTTTCCCGCATCTCCATTGGCAAATAATCAGCCTTTTTTTATTTCCTACTTCAAGAGAGGGGAGGTGTGCACGCTGGGTGGTGAATCCGTACATTTCTTGGAAGTATTCAACAACCGACTTCATGGTTAAATTATCAATTGGAAAGCTGGGCACAAGTATGATTAGTATCAAGGACAGTGTATCCATTTTAGAGATTCTAGCTTCAACATATTATACGATCAAATTCATTTATCCACGCAGAAAAAGTAGAACTTATATGACGAAAGAGTTGCACATCAGAAAGAACCAAATATCCAAGAACGAAACTAGAACTTATACGATTTCCCGGGTAGGCTGAGATGTCAATTCAGAAATACGATACTTGCGTTGTACATTTGCCATGTGTGTAACTTCAACTTTCACTCCTCTTAAACCCTTCTTAATCTGATTTTGAGGTTTCAAATTCACGTTCTGAATTGAATTTGACATATCTAAATAAACCACCCCCTCCTTGCGAAAACTACCTTCAGTCTATCAGAATCAGCTAATGGCCTAGACAGAACATCCTTGCTGAGAAGCTGGCCCACGAACTGAAGCATAGGGAGAGGTTCAATAAATGCAGCTGATGCCATATCTATTATAACAAGTGCTGACAAACATAAGAGACAATTAATTGCTTACAAATTTGAAATTAGTTACACGTCCTAGACTGCTACCAATATTAAGTGACACCCATATGTGCAGGCACTCATTCCTTGCAAAACGTGTCGTTTAAAACTGCAAATGCACAGTCAATTAGTATAAAAAATATCGATCGTACAAAAATAATAATTTTAAAGCTTTCCTAATATTTATGTAGAAATACGTTAAAATAAAATGTAAAGATGAGTTTTGTGATTTTGTAAAATTCAATAAAACTAGATAAATAGTATTATAAAATGAAGCACTAACAAAACAATTAAAATGGAGAAGAGATTAAATCAAGATTTAGAATACGGTTGGGTTGGAGAATCCTTTGGTGACTAACTTTTGGCGGTAGCATGCACTATAATGAGTGCTACAACACAAATAATGATCAGACATAATTTCTATATAATTCTGAGACTCACATTGCCTTTTGGATAATTTCTTTCTTCACTAACTTCTCATTGCACAGTAAGAAAAATGAATTTAGAAAACGTTATGCACTGATTCTATTAATTACCTCATGAGTTTATATATTTGATTTAGAAAGACGTTTAGTCAATAAATCAAACAACTCAAGCAATACAATCAAAGCTTCAATGGCACCCTAGAATTCATGCAATTCATTATAACTGTGTCATGCAAATTCTAATAAAAATACTTGTTAGGGTTTAGGGTTTAGGGTTTAGGGTTTAGGGTTTAGGGTTTAGGGGTTTGGGTTTTAGGTTTTAGGGTTTTAGGTTTTAGGGTTTAGGGTTTAGGGTTT
>QAOC01018801.1:0-44275 GCA_003255005.1 Begonia fuchsioides
GAGATAAACGAAGAATTTCATATTAAACTTATAAAATATGCATGATAATAATATACTTGACATACTATCACAATGTTGACATATTAAAAACGAACAATTCATGTCGTACAATTTATCAAACAATTTATATAGACTTAATCCAAAATTTTATTATAATTTTGACAAATAAATTCATTATCATATCCTTAAATAAACTTTATCACTTTATGACGTTGGCCTTCAAAAAGATAAAATATATTCATAGTTGCTTGCATCTTATCCTAAACTTAATTTAAAGTTGTTAGAATATTTAGGTGGGTTGATAAGCTTATATCATAAAATAATTAATTTAAAAATCTTATTTTTGGATTTGAACTACTTTTGTTAGAAATATTTCATCCCTAAGATTTTGATGCTACTTATTCTTTAAAAAAAAAGTTTACGTTAATTTTATAGAAAGACAAAACTACGAATACAGTCAATTGTGTTTTTAACGATTTCAAAACTGATTAAGTTTCAGGCCGGTTTTCAAAAATCTTAATTTGTCATATATTCAAATTCTCGTAATTTTTTTATCCGATGTAATTCAAACGTGACATTACTTGCCTAACTATATGTCATGTTTTCGTTAATCCTAAAACTTGGCCATAACTTTCAATACAGATTTTGTTTTTCAATCTACATAACTTTGTAGAAGAGTTTCGGAGGATTCTCTGAAAAAACAGGGAGGCTATCAAGAATTTCTCTTTCTTCAGTCTCTTCTTTTATTTATATCTCAATTTTCTTCTTCGAAGGCTTCCCTCCAGCAGTCATCCGACGTTAAGGTTAGCTTGCTATTTCGCTTCTTTTTTTTGGGGGTATTTTGTGAGTGTAGAAGGTACTGAACATCTGTTTTTGATTTTATCGGGAACCAAAGTGCTCATGGTTGGAGCAGGAGGAATCGGGTGCGTGCTCCTTAAGACTCTAGCTCTCTCTGGCTTTGCTATTGTGAGTGCTTTCCTGTTTCTCTCGCAGTCAATTTGTGCAGCATTCAATAAAGTTATTCTCCCCCTTCATCTTTTTAAATTTTGGATTTTTTTCATGATTGTTATTTTACTTGATTGATTTGAGTTTTTATACATTTTTGTTGATTGAACCTTATGGGTCTGTTTAATTTTGTTTAATGGTCATATTATTATTTTTATTTGTGCTTTCTCGCACCTCAAAGTACCCACGTAGTCGTGAATATATGACATACTAAGGGTTTCGTTTTTCTATTGTATTTGATTTCTAAAATTTGTATACTATTCTAGTTTCTGTTTTTTCAAATTATTTGCTGAGAGAGAGCTGGAGGGTAGATTCTAGCGCATCAAATATTATCCTCCTTGTTTAAATAAGATCATCTTATGCTTCTAGTTCTTTGAAATAATATTTTTTATTATAATCTAATAAAGTAAAAATGGTTTGGTTTCCATGTTACAGCTACAAGCGTTAGTAATTGTGCACCTCTGGCAATACTATTACGTTTAGATAAATTATGGCATATGATTGAACATTGAAGATTAGTTGATAATTTCTTTGATGTGCAATGTCTCTTGGAGATTAACTACTAAGTAGGGATTTTACTTCATCCAAAGACTTACTACTTTTAGCAATTTATGGCTCATGCACTAGCTGGAATTGCCTTGCAGATTGACATAGATACAATAGAAGTCAGTAACCTCAACAGACAATTTTTATTCCAGAAATCTCATGTTGGATAATCGAAAGCCAAAGCAAGAAAATTACTGCCAAACCATTTACCGCTTTTGGAAATTGATCTTTAATTATGGATATTTAAAACAGGTGGCTCAAGGTGCAATTTAGAATTTAGACCTCTGATCAACATTACTGCATATCATACAAATGTCAAGAGCCGGGGCTTCAATGTTGATTTTTTCAAGCAAGTTAGTGTTGTTTTGAATGGATTTGATAACATGATGCAAGATGGTATGTTAATCGTCTGAGTCTGGCAGCTGATGTTCCTCTTGTTGAAAGTGGGACCACTATCCTTGGACTGGTCATTGTTTTCTAGTTGGAGAGAAAGTTCTCCTATGACTAGCCACATGTTGTAAGCTTTCATTCTTTATTCACCTCATATGATTAAGCTATTGGAAATCAAGTGGTTTTCCTGTTAGCATATCCTTTTTTTAAAAAAAATTGTTTGCCTGATATATTGTGCATTTGGTTAGAAAATTGGGTCAAAGTGGTGGTTCAATGTCTTTAGTGTTGTGTGCTTGTGTGTCAAGATTGTATGTGTTGCAGAGTGCTTATCTACATTTTTTCCTGGATACAACTCGAAACAAATATTTTGGGTTACTAACTTAGCTGGTAATCTAAAGGGAGATTTTTTGCAGTTCTCTTTTATCCTCAATTTGACGTTGGTGTTTAACTTTTTCAAGTTAGATAAACATAGAAAAAGTTTCATATTATTTCAATGCCAGCTACACAATATATCTCTTCTCTGTTGTTGATCAGCTCAAGTTCTAATTAATGATTGTCAGTTTTCCTTATCTGTTCTTAGTTTTTGGAGTAGGTAAGCGTTCATGTCAAGGGAAGGACAGAGTGCCATGTATGTCAGCCAAAACTTGCCCCTAAAACATACCCTGTCTGTACAAGTACTAGTACTCCCTTTAAGATACTGCTCATAATGATTTTATAAGACATTTCTAGGCATAGTTATGTTGAAGCTTTTTTTCCCTACCTCATTCATATTGGATAGACCAAGAGGATTGATTGCCATTATGTCAAACTGAGCACCATTCTCTGATTGGACCACAGCATCTTACATCCATGGATCCCGAATGAATTGTGTAGATGCAGTTTTGTCGAAAACTTGATAATTTAATTAGTTACGTTTCTATAGCATAGTAAGTCATATTTGGATCCAGGATCAATGATTTTCACAAAAGCTATTCTGCATTGTCAATCTATTTTGGATATACAAATTGAATGTACGAGGTAATAATACTGCTAGCTCATCAGATTAGGCTGATATATTTGTACACAGAATATGAAGACGTTGAGCAATATGGAAGAAGAATATATGATCATGATATTGGTTATAACATTGAAGTAGCTTTATCGAATTGAGAGACATGGATAAATCATCATACACCAAGGCCAATATATTCTAGAAAATGTTCAACACATGATTTGACATCAGTGTCCATGACATCTTTTGGGACTGAAAACCCTCAGGACATGTGGAGTATTATTGAAAACTCAAAAATCTTTATTGAGGCTCTTAAACTACTTTTCACAAAGAGGGAGAAGGTTGGCCTCAGTTTTGTTCATGAATATGATATTCCCTTCCCATAATCAGATAGTTTTATTCCCCTTGATATACATAATGATTTCAAGTTTTTTTATCATGTGCGCGATGCAGCACATTGGAAACTTGACTTTTGAGAAAGATGATCATCTAGCCATTGAATTTGTCACTGCTGTTGCAAACATTAGGGGTGCTTCCTTTGGTGTTCCAATTAATAGCCTTTTTGAAGCCCAAGGTATTGCTGGTAATATTGTGCATGCAGTTTGCAATGACAAATGCTATTATTGTTGGATTGACTTTGATTGAAGCAATCAAGGTGCTGCAAAATGATCCAAAGAATTACACGTGTTTAAAGTTTCTCATCCTTTCGATGCAAATTGTTTTCGTATTTTCACCTCCGTTTTCTGTTCTGAATGTCTCGATATACTAAGAAATACTGCTATTGATGCTTGTCATCTTTGAGAGTCGGTTTCTGTCTCATCCAACTTCGAACAACTCTTTTTTATTTTGATTTTATTTGTTTGATGGGCTTTTGTGAAGAAAAGATTGAACTTCTCGATGTAGTATATGGGATATATCACACTTGCAACCTTTGCGTTGGGTTTCATTTTAAAAATCATGTTTTTTTTTCATAAACAGCTTCTAAAGAACAATAGCCAATCTGATGGTGTTTTTTCAGAGTTGGTCGTAGTCTTAGTGAATTAATTTATTTTCAAGAGGTTCCATATAGAGAAATTATTTCTCATCATATTATTTAGACAATTGTTACTTCTATTTCATTACTTTCTTATAACGGTTGTTTGCTAAAATCTTATTTACCAAATCTGCAAAATGAGCTATTCCCTTGAACATCCATCAAGAAATATGCTTATCATGCCAGTGGAACCATTTGAACCAATCAAATCTTGCTATGAGCATGCCTGCACTTTTATTATACAGGATGCTATCTTAGGTTGTCTTGTGAAGTCTAAGATACACTTATGCACTCCGTATCTTCCCTTCTTTATGAAGTTGGTGACAATGTCGATGACGACATGGTGGAAAAATTGTGCCTCGTTCTAAACACAATATTATCCTATTATGCAAAAGGTAAGACATGAACACCCGGTGAGTTGACTGAACAAGTTCTTTTACCTGCTGTGCATGCCTGAAAATCTGTTACCGAGCAGATGGGTTTCTCTTTCTTTTCTTTTCTTTTTATTGGGTATATAAGGGTCTGTGAATGGAGAGTTTTGAGGTTCATGGAAATCCAGAATTAGTATTATTTTACTTTGGTTCTTGTATCCACAGAGAGGAATTTGATGAGGAGAAGGAACCCGATGGGATGCTTCTTCTATCTGGACCGGTTCAAGCACTTTCAAGCTAAGAATGAAGAGAACTCCATGGCAAATGGCGAAAGCAAATAAAATCCATTAAAACAACTGGTAATCCAGGAAAGATGGACTGGTCAGAAGTTTCTACAGCGAAGAAAAGAAAATCATCCACGAAATCAGAATCTGTCAACTTGATGACAGAAACCAAGAACTCCACTAAACTCAAAGTTTTGGATAATGAAGACGACCTTGTATTTGTTGTTGATGCATTAAATAGGAGGTTTAGTCTAATTTGTAATCTCAGAGAGAGAGAGAGAGAGAGAGATTTTTTGGCCCTCAAAGTTCTCTGATAATTTCCTCCCTCATTTTAGTTACTTCTCAGAGCTTTGTGTAATCATACCACGCTGAATTGATAGGATGCTGGTGTAAATTTAAGTAGAGGGGCATTCTAACTTTATTTATTTGTCTCTATGTTACTTGATTAAATCATTGAAAATGACTATTTATTTGTCTCTCTACTTCGTTGATCGCTTTTTACCAGAAACTTGTCCCCCATGCAGATTAGGAAGATTGATCTGTAATTTGCCGATGTCCACTCGAATTCAAAAATTGCAGATAAACGTCACTGTCATATTTGGTTTCCCTAGTTGAACCAGAAGTTAATGATGATGAACGTAGATAAACGTAGTTTCGACCTATACAAAAGGACTTTATACAATAATTTCATGATAACGGTAAGTTAGAAATAATACACGTAGACCTATGAACATGATATCGAACAATTATTGAAATACAATGGAGATTTGATGTTATAACAAGCCTTAATGTCGTTTTACGTAAGTGTTAACAAATAGAAACAAAGTGGAATAGCCTACGAAGATGGAAAGGAGGCATGTACAAGGTGGTTCAGAGAAGAGGTGCAGAGCTGGGTTTGGTCGACGTTACCCGGCATGGATAGGGAGGAGGAAGGGATACTTGGATCCTATCCAAACCCTTCTTTCTTCTTTTCTGCTGCTGCTGCTCTTTCTTTTCCAGATCTCCTACGCACTTCACTTCCTGAATGCACGCGAACGACCTCGCTTTCCCCGCATAATACCTGGACAGTCCTCTCCTGCAGCGAACATCACGTCATATTCATCAGACGAAACCAGAAAAACCATTCGTTTTTGGTGTAAGGAAAGATCTGTCTTTACTTCTGAGGTAGGTTTGCTTTCAGAGAATCCATGTCAAAACTCATGCTGTCTAGCATTTCCTCCATGAATAATCTTCCATTAGCGGAGAGATGGGGAGATAGAGAGAGAGAGACCTATTTTGGTTGAAGAAAATTCACCACATCCTCGTCTAACGCTCTTCTTTACCGTTATTTTGGTCAGGGATTCTTCAATTCCCACCCCAAACCTTTTAGCGCACACGAACTTCAGATTTTGGACCATCCACTTGGCAATCCCTTCAGCTCTCTTTTATACCAGCTAGCTTATCACGTTCTACTTTTGATGGTCGTCGACGTAATTGTCTGCAAATTCCTTTTTAAAGGGCCCATTACAAAATTTAAAACAATTAGAAACATGGTACAAATGGACTCTTAAAGAAGGATGATTAAAACTAACAATGTGCATTCCCTTCCGCATAACCTTATTCTCCTCTAATAAAGACTCATTCAAATGTGGCATGTAACATATTTGTTTAGTAAGTTACATGATATGTCTGGCCCCGACAACACCGTGAGACGCTCTGATCTCGCTTTCCGGATGTACCAATGTTCCTGTCATGAAGGTATTAAAGGGCTCCGTACCTAGAGAAGTTGGAGTTCTTGTACGGCCGATCTTCCACCCTTTTAATACAGGCATGTTAAGCAAAATACATGAAGCTGCTCTCTTCTCTAGTCGAAATCTACGGCTCACTTCTCGATGAGGTCAACCTGAGGTTCGGGACTCTCTTCCAAATAGTTGAGAACTACCGCCGCGATCTCTCAATAAATCCTTTGCCAGCTTTTCCAAGATTCGCACCACTTGGAATGATACTACAATCCCAAGGATTGGGAGCACGATCCCGCCCTCGACAACAAGATCTCTCCCTCAACTAGGAGGAACGCCAATGACGATTTCCGTCACGCTAAAGGTGGTTGCGACGGTAATGTGTTCCTAGATTGGCTCGAGAAGGTTGAGCTAATCTTTGATTTTACTCCTTCGATCGAGTCCAACTTCAACTCGTCACGATAGAGTTCAACGACTATGCACCTCGTTTCGTGGGACAAGCTTTGAATGGAACGCCGAATGGACAATGTTGAGGAAATCAACTCATGGCGTACCTTGAGCGCCATGATGCGAAAGCGATTCATCCAGCCCAACTACATGCAAGAATTATTCATGCAAATCCAAGGTTTGCTCCAAGGCTCGAGGAGCGTCGAAGGATACATAACCGAGTTCGAGACTTTGCGCATCCGGTGCAACCTAGCAGAGGCCAGGAGGACATGTTAGCTTGATTCATCTGAGAGCTCAACAAGGAGATTAGCAATGTTGTCGAACTCCAAGTGAACGACAACATGACTGATGTGATCCAACTTGCCAAGGCCAACATAGGGGCTGACCAAGAGCGATGCTGATCCGAGCATCTTAATGGCAAGTTTGATGACGACGCTCATGTTGTCCCTTGATTGGAGTTCAACAACATCACCAATCTCCCAGCTGAGCCTCAGATAAATCGAGTGATCATGTGCTCCTCAGGCTATTCTAGGTTGCATTGGATGCACGAAGTCGAACTCGGTTATGTATCCTTCGAGACTCATCGAGCCTTGGAGCAAACCTTGGATTCACATGAACAATTCTTGCATGTAGTGGGTTGGGATGAATCACCTTCGTATCATGGCGTTCAAGGTAGGCCATAAGTTGATTTCCTCGGCATTGTCCTGGTAACGTTGCATTCTAAGCTTGTCCCACGAAAGTTATGTAGCCGGTGAAGTCTATCATGACGAGTTGAAGTTGGACTCGATCAAAGGAGTAACAATTGAAGATTCGCTCAACCTTCTTGAGCCAATCTTGGAACATGTTACCGTCGCAAGCACCGTTGAAAAAGTGCTGTCAATCTTTGAGCGAGTTTTCAGTGTATTGTTTCCTTTAGATTGTTTTCCCGCTACATGTTGTTCTAAATTTGCCAAATAGCATGGTTGTTTTTCTTGAATGCAGAATATATAGTACCCATTAATATTTTTTAGGAACCATTAAATTAGTCCATTTGGCCAGGTTGATGCTCGTGTCATGAAGGCAGTCATGAATGATGTCCTGACGGAGGTTATCCCTTTTTTGTATAAGAGTTCCATCTCACATGCACCAAAGAATTCTTCAGCTGGAGTTAACTGAACAAAGGAGGTGCTCTCTTTTGAACCTTGGTTCTATTTGGAGAAATTTAGCTTTTATTTTAAATAACTCATATATGTTGCAATGTTCTATTGATAACATATGCATTTATCAATAATTTTTTATTATTAAAATAGTATAACCGGATTGAGACTGGATCGTGAATCCCAGTCTAATTTTGGGACATTCCCGTATGTAATAAAATTATGAACAATTTAAAATTTACAAAAACGTGACTGCCGGTTCTAGTCCTATGTTAGAGTGAAACCCAAACTATAACAGATTGTGGTCACCTCTAATATTTGGTAGAGGGTAAATTTTAATCCATAATCTGAAAACATTAGGGAACAGACAAAGCTTATATCTATCGTATTATTAATCTATAGTATATTACACATTAGAAATACTGACTAAAAGCCTGCAAAAACCTAAGACAGTTAATATAAAAAAAAAATAGCAACTGTACAGTACTATGCAGATGATCAAGGTATTGATCTTTCATTTTCATATTCCGTTTTTTATAATATTAGTAAGGTCGTCTTGAGTGCATGGGAAGCAGAAAGCAACTTCAGAAAAAGGAAGAGCGTGTTCAATTAGGGATGAGCTTGAATGGTGGCTTCACCAGCGTTGGCGATGGGTCGTATCTTCCATAGTCTTTGGTGTTCACTCTCAAAATCCTTTCGTGAATCATCGTCGTCTCCATTTCTCTCTGAGTCGATGAAGATTCGCCATCGTTCCTTGATGTTTCCTGGTTTTTGGGCATGGCACCTTGTTTTTGAGAGAGAGAGAGAGACAGACAGAGAGAGAGAGAGAGAGAGAGAGAGAGAGAGATTTTGACCATAGTTTACTGACCTCATGCGTTGCTGAAACCATGTGGTTAGGAAGCTTCTCACCTGACTGACAACCTGGGCGACCTGCATAGCCAATCAATGGAAGATCAAATCTTCTAATGCAGTTGTTTAAACGATAAATTACCTCAATTTCTTAAAAGGGGGAACCAGAAAGCGTCGTAAATAGACACAACTCTTAGCGTTCTTGGTTGGGATCAATAAAAAGCACAAATAATCACATTAACTTCGAGATATTCGATCATTTATTGGAATAGTGGATTCTAAAAACCCACTACGAGAACCTTAAACTGAGCGCATCTGAAAGGAGAGCCATTGCATGACGCTGTAACCCTAGGTAGATGATTTCTTCCATATTTATGATGTCTAATCGTTTGTCCCGTAAGAATGACCGACAACGTGGGAATATGATTGGAACAAAAATAAACTGTCAAAATACCAAAACCGACATAAAAGGGATCCAACCTGCCGTAGAAGCTGACAAAAATGAAGTTGAAACGAGGTTGAAGAAGACGAAGAAGGCCAACTTGTTGAAATGCATGTCGAGTAAACGTAGGCTTCAAATGGAGGAGATCTCTGTCACATTCTAAGAACAAGTCAAAAATTAGTCGATAAGAATCAGTCTTAAGGATATAACCAAAGATTGAGAATATCAAGAATAAAGAACATGAATTAAAGAACATGAATTAAGCAGAGTCTCTTCTTTTCAGGTTAAAAATTCAAATGGAAAAGTGGCCTAGGGGGGACTATGTCTAATCAAGTAGTTGATTGATGTGTTCTTCATTAAAACAATAGAACTCAGCATAACCTCGAGTGGGAATTACCTAAAACCCTTGAATCTTCGCCAAATAACGCAATACATCAATTGAAAAATCGTCTGCTATGACTCGGAGATAAAAGGTCGAGACGGGATTCAAAAGGATATCTGCGGAAACACAATTAAACGCATGCTTGGTTAGCAGTGGACGAAGATGACGATGGATGCGCTAAAAAGATGAAATTAGGTTGGCATGAAGGAAAGAGAGCAATATTTTAGAAGACGAGTGCTTTCAATTATGGAAAAAGACAAAGACAACCCACCAAATACCACTGAAACGACAAAGGTGGAGAATAAAGAGCACTCCCGTCTATAAACTACTCGCTAATTATTTCTCATAAAGTTCCTTTATGGACACCTCTCCCCCCTATTTTACGAGTATTTCACTTCATTATTGTTCATTTTTGGGCTCAAATAATCTGTATTTTAAAATGAAGGGTCATCGTTTCGGCCGTTGTTGGTTTCGTGAATCAGCAAAAATGGATGCTATTATTGAAAAGCACGGCCATGGCCTTCTTCTTTTTGGACTACGGGTGGGGTGGACGAACCTGCATTGTTTTCTTATGATTGGATGCCTTATCTCCAACTCTAGAAGCACTAGAAAAGTAAAGCAGAACAAATCTTAAATATGTCAGTGAAGGCTCTGTACTGGGTTGCTTGAAGTTCTAGTAAAAACAAGCGCACGAGAGATGAAATACCTGGACGGGATAACACCAGTTGTGCAGTTGTAAACTAAACAAAATTAGAGTTCATCTCGGAAAATCCTGAAAAATGAAGTCCTAAGCATCGGAATCACGTCGGGATTGATGCTCTTTTAACAAAAAAACACACAAAATAATTGATTATCAATAATAAGTAAATAACTAATACTAAATATTAAATTTAGACTTTTATATAATAATATTCATTTCAAATTGTACAAATATGTCTAATATATTATTTTAAGTTTTTACTTCAATTTTTATACTTTTTTTAGTATAATCACTGACAAAAAAGGATGAGTTTTAATTGGCTAGGTGTCAGTTAATGTGCTCTTTATTAAAATCAAACAAATTTCTATCCCTAATTATATAGAATTTATTTTGAAATAACTAATATAATATCCTTCATCAACATTTTAAATAATTAAAATTATATCCTATAACTAAAATTATAAAGTTTTAGTTTTCCATGTAACAAAATCAAAGAATCTTTAAGTTGTATTATTTTAATATTTTATATTATTCAATTTTTTAGAATTGAAACCAAAAGTCAAACCAAACATATTCGGTTTTAGTCGGTTCACTGGGTTTCATTTTTTTCTTCGATTTTTTCTACATTGATTCTGCCTGCATCGAACAATAATGTCCAGTTTGGCAGTTTTTCGGTGCAAACTGAACCAATTTCGACTCTTAATATTAAGGTTTTATGTTTACTACTTATATATTGATTATTGACTCACAAAATTCATTGTAAATTAATTTTCGATAGTAAAGTTTTTTTCTGACTGTGTTTTTCCCGTTTTGAGTTTTTTTGCATAAATCTTTATATCCATGTTCTTTCATGTTTATTTTCTTTTTTTCATGGTTATAGTTGTTTGATTCTCAACAATTAGTATCAAAGCAAGTTGAAAGTTTTGTACTCGACTCAAGCAATTGGGTTACAATTTCATTGATTGAAAATTGTAATTTTTAAGGGAAAGAAATAAAAAAAAAAGGGTATATTTTTTGCCTTACTCCGTCACTTCAAGGCAAAAGATAAATTAAAAATAAAATATTCAAAAAATTCTGATCTTTGAAAAATATATAAAAAAATCTCTCGGTCAAAAGTGACTTAGGAGGCTCAGCCCCCTCGCATCATCCGCCCCCTTCATCATCTGCCCACCGCACACTTTGGGTCCCCCGCCCAGGAGTAGTTTGCCCCCTATCCTCACCTCCAATATAATTTTTTTATTTAATATATGAAAAAATAATTTAACTAACTAAATATTATTAAAATAAATTAAAATTTTTATCACATATTTATAACATTATAAAAAAATAATCTAAAAAGTTTTAAAAAGTTTCAACATTCGTACAAATTTTTATAATTTTGTTTATTTCAAAAAATAAAATAATTTATTAAAAATATGTATTTCATCAAAATATTTAAATCATTTCAAGATAAACTCAAATACTATTTTTTTTTAAAGTTTTAAAATGATTTTGAAAAAAAAAATTCTCTAATAACAAGAAAGTACATGTTAATTACTAGTTAAAATAATAAAAAAAATATACATCAGGTAAAAATTATCATAATCAGTTTTGGTTTTAATGTTTTTTCCAAAATCACTTCATAACTTTAAAGAAAAATAGTATACACGTTTATCTTAAAATGTTTAAAATTTTGAGAAAAAACTAATTTCGGGACTAAGTTTAGGGTAAATAGGCCAAATCGGACATGAGTTTTGCAAAATCAAATTTTGGGCTTGCTGGACACATAATGCGTCCGAGAATCGTCCCTCACTCGGATGCATCATGCTTCACACGGACGCAACATTCGAAATTTTTTAAAAAAAATTTTTTTAATTAATTTGACTAACCAAATCTTATCAAAATAACTTAAAATTTTTACCACACATTTACGACAAGAAAAGACACTATTCTGAAAGTTTTTAAAGTTTTTCGACAACTGTACAATTTGCTATATATTTTTTAATACATAAACATAAAGTTTTTGTTAAAATTACATACGATAATAAAAATTCTTGAAACTTGTATCACACTAATATTCCACAAAGTTTCGTGATTTTTTATTGATGTACATAATTGTAACAAAATTTATTTATTTATGCATTAAAAAAATTATAGTAAATCGTACCATTGTTGAAATTTACGAAACTTTGTGTAATATTTTCTTACAGTGCTTTACGTGTATGATACAAGTTTCAAGATTTTTTATTATCGTATGTAATTTTAACAAAATATTTTTGTTTATGTATTAAAAAATTTATAGTAAATCGTACAGTTGTTCAAAAAATTTAAAAGCTTTTAGAGTAGTGTCTTTTATTGTGGTAAATGTATGGTAAAAATTTGAAGTTATTTCAATAATATTTGATTAGTCAAATTAATTAAAAATTAAAATTTTAAAAAAAAATTTCGAATGTTGCGACTGTGTGATGCATGATGCGTCTGAGTGAGGGACGATTCATCTGATCGTCACAATCGTCCCTCACTCGGACGCATCATGCATCCGAGCATGCATCCAGAAAGCTCAAAATTTGTTTTTCCAAATCTCAGGCCCGATTTGGCCTATTTACCCGAAATTCAAGCCCGAAATTAATTTTTTCTCTAAAATTTTTTATGGATCACATATTTTTATTAAATTATTTTGTTCTTTGAAATTAATAAATTATAAAAAATAGAAAAATATTAAAATATTTTGAAACTTAACATATTACTGTCTTATAATGTTGTAAAAATGTGATAAAAATTTTAAAGTATTTAAATAACATTTGATTATGAGGTTTTAAATATTAAATTGAATAACATGGGCGAGAGACCGACTGGGAGTTGACGACCCCCTGCCCCTCTCGCACACTAGTGCAAGGGACTGAACCATAGGGTGGACCCTCCTATCGACTCCCAGCCAGCCCCTTGCCTGGGAGTCATTGGCCATCACCAGAATTTTTCTTATACATTCAAAGTTCGAGGTTTTTTTGTATATTTTCTCAAAGTTTATGGTTTTTAGATATTTTACCCTAATTCTATTTGTTTGATGTATTGTTGGTTTACGCAAAGAAGAAAGAAAAATGGAAAGCATGAGATTGGTCGTTCCTTGCGAGTGAAGAAGAAGAGAAACATAGGACTAAGATTTTCTCCGTGCTTTACCTGCTTAAGACAAACCAATTTCTTTTATTATTATTATTATTCTCTTGGTGAGAAGAGAAGGAAGGTAATTTTCTTCTATAAGAACAAAAAATTAATTGATTTGGTGTTAGTTTGCTTGGTGATTTCTTTCAAACAGAGGAACAAACGAACAACAACACTTGTGCAGTCCTATCTGTAGGATCGAGATTAACCTAAGAGGGAGGGGGGTGAATTAGATTAATAAAAATTTTCTCCGATGATTATACTTTAATCAAATTTGTGNGAAAACGGTCGACACAAGTTTATCGTCTGCCAAAAGTTTAGTCGACATAACTGGGAAACAGTCGACACAAGTTTATCATCTGCCAAAAAATTAGTCGACATAACTGGGAAACAGTCGACACAAGTTTATCCTCTGCCAGAGGATTAGTCGACATAACTAACGATAGGTCGACATAACCCGTATCAGACTTAATAATTTCTGCAAAACTCAAATGATTTGTTAGACACAAGAGGTACCCTTCGATGAGGGTATTTCATACACATTATTCAAATTAACTTCTCTTAACGGTTAATCAATTTTCCAATATAATGTTCATCAATCAAAAACAAAAGTAACTTTAAACTAACATAATGTTCATCAATCAAAAACAAAAGTAACTTTAAACTAACACTATCATCACCAACTGATTTTGTTGTCGTTGATTGCAGCTGTTTATTACATGATTAAGAGCAATAGGGAATTCAAAGGGGTATATTTTACAACTTTATATTTTTTGAAAATATTTGAACTTCTTATTTTCGTTTCTCGTGGAATATTTTAAGGTTAGTTTGAATTTCTAATTTTTTTGGGCACATTATTGATTTGGAATATTTGCACAGTGATTTTGGTTCAGTAAAATATTTCACGATTATATTAACTGAGAAAATTTTGACTCTATTTTTGGTTCATTGGAATATTCTAAATTTTTGACTTTTTTATTCTTATTTTTGGATTAGGGATATCATTTTGCCATTTTGATTTGAATATGTGTTAATCAAATATACTTATAAAGTCAATATTTTTGGGCGATTAATTCGTAAGGTTTGATTTCTTGTTATTAAATCGAAATACGAGGTAAGAACTGCGGCAGATGAAGATACGAGCTGTGCTCGCACACATGGATTTAAACGATGCGTTATTGAGGCAGAATAAAATGTCCAATATTGATTAAAGAGGAGAAAATTAAAAAAGATCAAAAAATTCATTCTACTTTGAAGATGTTTTGAACGAAAAGACTCTCGCAAATTTATAGTTAAAATTAGAGCAACTATATATGAAGAAAATGCTAATGAGTAAGATACTTTTGAAACACCAATTATATTCTCATTAGTTGAAAGATGGTTGAGTTGAAGATCCCTTGACTGCATTCAAAGAATTAGTTTCGAATTTAAAAACTAATGGATCCAAATGTGTTAAGGATGACCTGAGGTTAATTATGTTGCACTCGTTTGATTTGATATTTCCAGAAATACAATCTGTACAATAGGACAGTCTATCTTTGAAGGAATTTTATGCGCTTTGTTGTCAAATGAGAAGATGAAACATATGGTTGCAAGAATCGAATATTGAGGATAATGACTCATCGCTCGAGGTATAGCAAGAGATTGAAATAGCAAAGGCGTTGATAGTGTTCATAGTTCGAGGGGCACATCAAAGTCAAGGAATAGAGATATAACATGTTTCTTATGTAAGAAGAAGATGCACATCAAATCTAAGTGTCATGAATTGCAAAATAATAAGTGAGGTACTGAGAAGGACAAAGAACTAATGACGTCTGGTGATCTTATTGGATGCTATTGTCACATAAGAAAATTTTTATGGAGATTCCTGTAATGTTAGAGGAAAACTTGCAACCAAACACTAAGTAGATTCTTGACACAGCTTCTTCGTTACATATGTGTTATAGTTAAAATTGGTTTTTGACATATAAGATAGTTTTAGGAAGTTTCATGTTTATGGGTAACAATACACCATGTAAGGTAACTGGGTTCAGTACCATCAAAATCCAAATGTTTGATGGAGTTGTGAGGATATAAGGTAATGTTTGACATGTTTTTGAATTAAAGAAAAATCTGATTTTGTTGAATACTCTTCATGCGAAAGGGTATAAGTACAACACTATAAGTAGAGGCATGAATATTAATAAGGGTGCTCTTGTCATGTTAAAGGGACACAAGATATTTGGAAATTTATACATATTATTAGGTTCTATTGTGACTAATTGTGAGGTTGTCAAATTCGAGAATTCACATTCTAAATGATTAATTCAAAAGACTCATAAGAATTCAAGTGAAGTTTTGCTTAGAATCTGAGAATACATTAGAGTCGTCAAGTTACCCTATTACATATATTTAGTCATGAGTTTCAGTTTTATGAGAGAATCATATCTCCAAAGGGAGAACCAAGTGAAGAGTTTGTGACATTGTGTGTTATGCACTGAACGTTTTTAAGGTTAACGATTCTTTTATGAAGTTTTCAACACATTCACAAGCAATTCATCACAAAAATTGTGATAGTTCACTGATGTCGTAGAAGAGATGTTGTAATTTCTTTTCAAGTATGTCTCTCATGTTTAAGCGCGGTTTAAACTTGATTTGGATTAGTTATTTAGTAGACCGAAGAGGGGCCTCTATTATTTTATTTTTGATGAATTTTACAAATTTTGATCTTACAAGAATTTTTTTGAAGATCGATATTTTCTTAGTTCAATAATTTATATTAACTTTGTGTTGGATCAAGTAGTCTCTTGGATCTGTAATAGAATTCGTGTCAAGGTGTATATTGTAACTTTGTAAGAATTTGGTGACCGTTCTAAGGGACTGGAATGGACCGTAAATTCAATATTAGGATTTTATATTTATGTCCTATATATTGATCTTTAAATCGTAAAATTCATTATATCTTGATTTGATATAGTGAATTTTTACTGTGCCCATGGTTTTCTCCAATTTTGAGTTTTCCACGTAAATCTTGATGTCCTGTTATTACACATTTATTTTCTTTTTTCCATATTATTGTTGTTCGATTCTCAACCATAGTTAAAATGATAAAATCCTAGAATGAAGGAGAAAAATTGAAATTTAAAAATTAAAAGACCGTATCTTCAACAATCCTTGTTTACACATCTAAGAGCATTCACACTA
Source organism: Begonia fuchsioides (assembly GCA_003255005.1). Classification (NCBI taxonomy): domain Eukaryota; kingdom Viridiplantae; phylum Streptophyta; class Magnoliopsida; order Cucurbitales; family Begoniaceae; genus Begonia; species Begonia fuchsioides. The sequence goes on from QAOC01018801.1 coordinate 16,616, forward strand.
CTTTTTCATCTGAAAACTACTTTGCAGCATACTTTTTGCTAACATGTTTTAACTGGAATTGAAACAAAAACATGATGGCTGTAATTTAGAGGCTATATAATCCTTCCTTAGTTCATTTTGTAAGGGTGGTTGAACATATAATATCCAGAGCATTTGCTGCTTTAAGTTTGTAGAGGAATCCTCCGAACAGCCTTGCATTTAACCCGATGAATAATATCTGTGTGTTTGTAAGTTTTATTATCTTGTTGCTATTTGTGAAATTATTAACTTGTTGCAATCTTCCCTACTTCGTGCAAGAGGGATACAAGTGTAAGATTGTAGAGTTTGTTCTTCGTTTCGTCAATTCCACATCGTTCGTGTTGTTGTTGGCTTTAAAGGTGTATAAATAACCAACTATTTTTTATGATAATTATTGTTTATGTGTATTATTGATTAACTATGTATGAAAGCTAAATTCAACTATGTTGTAATGTATCTCATATACTTAATCTATCATGTGTAATACCCTTGTCAAAGGGTACAATTAATGTCTAACAAGTTGGTCGAGTATTGCAAAATTTTGTCAGTTTTTCACAGGATATGTCGACTGATAATCACTTGTGTTGACTGCCAAAATTCAAGAGACGATTCGTATGTTGACCACTTACACATTATGTCGACCGCTACATTTCAAGAGACGGATCGTGTGTCGACCGCTTCCATCTTACGTCGTCTGCTCTATGGTCAGAGGCGTGTTGAATGTTGACTGATGATCACTTGTGGCGACCGGCGAAGATCCAGAGACGAAACTTATGTCGACCGCTAAAGACTTATGTCGACCGCCAAAGTTCAAGAGACGAAACTTATGTCGACCGCTAAAGACTTATGTCGACCGCCGAAGTTCCAGAGACAAAAATTATATCGACTGCCGAAGTTCCAGAGATGAAACTTATGTTGACCGTTCAAGACTTGTGTCGACCGCCAAAGTTCCAGAGACGGACCTTATGTCGACCGCTCAAGACTTATGTCGACCGATGCAAAGTTCCAGAGACGGATCCTATGTCGACCGCTCAAGACTTATGTCGACCGATGGAAAGTTCTAGAGACGGACCCTATGTCGACCGCAACACCTTCAAAGGCTAATCAACTATACTTATGTCGACCGCTCCACGAATATGTCGACCGCTCAGGGACAACATCAGAGACAAACTTCCAACGGCTATTTCCTGATGAGTCTAAACAGCTATATTTATGTCGACCGCTCTCGTACATATGCCGATCGCCTGAGTCTCAGCAGACACAAAAATTATAAATAGCTAATGAGAAGCCAACTGGAGTAGACGAATTGATTGATAGAAAAAAATGCTGAAACACTATCAAAATCATTCTTGATCTAGTTTACTCTCTCATCTCTTGTATCTACTTTTGATTATTCATCTTGTGATTGAGAGAGTCGGTTTAGAAACTGCAAATTCTTGTAACAATACTTTTGAGCAAACTTGTAAAGGGGTGGCGCCTCTAAGAAAGAAGAGTAAAAAATGGGTGACGCCTCTGAGAAAGAAGAGTTAAGTTATAAAGGTTGGATTGACACCCGTAAGCTCAATCAAGTGAAGGATCTTCAAGGAGGTACCTTGAAGCGCAGACGTAGGCAGTTGTTGGCCAAACCGTGATAACATATCGGTGCAAAATCTCTCTCTCAACTCTTTATGTTTGTTGATTGTGCTTGCTTTTTGAATCGATAACCAATTCACATAGTTATTATAGTTAAATCATTTAACTTACGAAAAACTGTAATTAAGAGATAAGAAGGAATTGTCTGCCATTTCCCTACCAGCATGACTCTTTCTCCCTATTTTACTTTAAGTAATCACGTCTTGACGAGAGGAGAGTTAGATGGAGGAAGTGAGTTATCCCGAGGGGAAGAGGAAAACTCTGGAGTTTTCATGGAAGCTGAGGATCAAGGTAATGTTTCTATCCTCTGAGTTTTTTTTAGGTTCAGTAAGGATAATATGATTGTATTGGATGAACTGGTGGGTAAATACGGATGATTTCATGTTAATTGCTGTGAAATCGGTTAATCATGCACAAAGTTATAGTTTTTGCAATTCGGTCAAGTTTTAGCACGAATTTGAGTTTATATTCTTCATAAGAGTTAAAGTAGACTTTTAGAGTGATCTATTGCCGTTTGAATTACTCAATTAAAAGCTATGTAGAAAAAGTTATAGATGTTGCAAGTTAGTAGACGAAAACTGGTAGAGGAATTCAGACGACCGTTTTGTAGTTTAGGTCGTCCGTTTTTGAAAATTAGGTCGACCGGTAACGGTCAACCGGATCCCGATTTTCAGAAGGGATGCTCTCTGTTTTTGAGCAGCGGTCGACACCTTTATTTATGCGGTCGACCGGTTATGGATTTTAAGCAATTCATACGTTCATTTTCTGAATTTGGTATCTTCTAAGAAGTTATACTGGACTCTTTAAGGAACAATTTGCACCTTGAGCATAGCAAATGGATCATTAACGAGGAAGTTATAGTTGTTTAAAGTTGAGATAAAAAGTTAAGAGTTTATTACTTATGATCCTTGTATAATCGATATGTTTAGATCATTGAATGGATTAAAAAGGAGACTCAAGTGGACTAATTCAAGATAGCTGCTAAGGTAAGTTAATATTGCATGTGATTGGCCCTAAGGGGACTACATTACAAAGATTAGGATTTATAATTTTAGAATATGCTGGATTGTTTGAGGTGTAATGCACAATACACCGACCTCAATTTATTTGAGGATATGTTTGTGTGCCTTGTTTGATAATTGATTGATTATTGGTGTTAGAATAAAGATGCATGTTTAGAATGCCTGTAATGTTTAAATTGTATATTTTATTGCATGTTAACGTGTTCATGCATTTTAATTGTTCATGCATCATGGTTTTAAGAAAAATACGAAAATAATTTACATGCATGATTTTCATGATAATATGCAACGGGTCGTTGAGAGAGGAGCTCAAGTTAGACTGTCTCGAGGGAGGCCAGATGGTGTCTACTCTCTCCCGTGGTACCTTCAATGATCTAGTAATGAAAGAAATGAAATGAACGAAATCTACGTAAATAGTTATATGTGGGGCAGGGTTTGAGTTTGGCTGTCCCAAGAGGTTGGACCAGATGGTGCCTACTCTCTCCTAGACGGTATTACCCACATTAGTTGGACTGTTAAGTGAAAGAAAAGAAAAGAAATGAACGAAATGTATGTAAATAGTTATATGTTGGGCGGGGTTTGAGTTTGGCTGTCCCAAGAGGTTGGACCAGATGGTACCTACTCTCCCCTAGACGGTATTACCCACATTAACTGGACTGTTAAGTGAAAGAAAAGAAACGAAATGAACGATACTGAAACTGCATTGTTTTTATAAAGCAGCATATGCATAAAGGTCTCATAAATATTTTATTATTATGGATTAACTTACTGAGCCTTAAGCTCACTAGTTAAGTTTTGTGATGTAGGTGACGAAGCTCGGGATGAGAAATTTAGTCCTCATCACGTGCCATGACATGTGGATGAAGCTGTTTTGGAGCGGGCTGTTTAGGAAACCAAGCAACGACCCATGGGGGAAGGAAAAGAAAATGGTTTTAATGTATTTGATGTTTTATCGCAAAACTAATTAGATGCTTTATGATATTTTGAATGATGTTGGTGAAGCCTTTTGTTAAAGTCTTGAACAATTATGTCAAACGTTTTAAAGGAATGGAAATTATTATTTTGCGTAAATTTACTTTTAACCTGTATTGATGAAATTGAGGTTTACATGTGTATGGGTTCATTAGTTCAACGTTTAAAGTATTACGCTTATGCTAAGTTTTCAAGTCAAGTATTTCAAGTGTATTTTCAAAAAGAAAAATTTTACCGTTGTTCTCAAAAGGTTTTTAAATAGCGGGATGTTACAAAGTCAAAGTCCGATAACCCTCCTCCTCCTCCGGGAATTGACAAACATCTTTTTTGCAACGAGATGGCTCAAGATAGGTACTCTCAATACTTTCAATCTAAACCACTTATCTTGAGTAGGGTTTTTTCATCCCATTGTAATACGGGTATTGATATTTTCGAAACTACCGACTATTTGGGATTGACCACACTTTTTAGCCTTAGGAAACGGTATAATGAAGAGGCAATTTGGTTATTTTATGCCAATTTTCATTCAACCCCACATCCTTTTACCTTAAAGAGTTTTGTGTGTGGCCAACCAATCAAGATCACCGTTTCATTTTTCAATTTCTTGCTAAATTATCATATTAACGAGCTCACCGATCAATACTATGAGCAAGGGAAGGAGCCCTCCTTGGTTCGGTGCTCAGATTACCAGAATTTCTTGAGATTGGTTGCTAGAGATCCCAAAAATGTGCCTTAAAAACCGAAAGCAAGTGACCTCAACATCACAGCACGACTAGTTCACCATATCACCACCTACAATCTTTTGCCTACGGATGGGCATCGAGATCACATTAGCCACATGGAGCTCTACGTCCTCTACATGTTCTTTCACTGGCGTCGCTTCAATGTTTGTTTCATAATCATGAGGCGTATAATGGATGTTTTGGATGTGGCATCCAAGTCTTTACCCTTCAATCTCCTACTGATGGAGATTTTCTCAAAGCAAGGCGTCGAATTTCCATCCCGCGCATCTTTTATCGAGGTTAGGAACTTTGATATCTATTCTGACTCAACACTTGCACGTATGGGCCTAGCCCAAGATGATGATGGGGTTTGGCACTACAAGAAAACCTTGCCTCCCCAACCTACTACCTATTCTACTTTGTGTGATCCTCCTTTGACTGCCGATGAAATTTGCATTTCTCCTGAGCATCGGACCACTCGCGGACAGCTTCGCTTTTCCACCTTGATAGAGGAGCACTTTAATATGCTCATTGGTCTTATCTCTAACCTTGCATCCTTTGTTGAGTCTCTCTACAGGAAAGTTGATGGTCTTAAGAGACAGATTGATGCTTGGGATGAGTACTTTAAGGAGGAAGAAGATTATAAAGAGCCAGAGGCAGCACGTCCTGAAGGATCGAGATTAACCTAAGTGTGGGGGGGGGGGGGGGGGNCCTAAGGGGGGGGTGAATTAGGTTAACTAAACTTTTTAACTACTAAGTCAAATTCGTGCGAATTGTTTAGTTATTTCCAAACTCTAGTGCGGAATTCTTAAACAGATAAATAAGAGTTTAGAGTAAGAGAGTGACACCAGTTTGGTAACGCGGTTCTGCCAACCTTGAGCTTCACTCCGATTGACTTACGGGTGTCAACCAAACCTTTTGACTCTTTTCTTGAAGGAGCATCACCCCTTTTACAAGGATAGTTCAAGTAGTGTAATTACAATTTGTACGGTTATAAAAACCGACTCACTCAATCTCAAGAAAAATATACAACTTTAGTAGTAGGATTTGAGAGAGTAAAAAATTTTGAGAATAAATTTGGCAGGACTTCGGCGTAGTTTTCTCTTGTCAAAAATCATCATCTCAAAATGAGATCGCTTCATCTATTTTTAGATTGCTACTGATCTGTCCAGTTGGGTCGACACAATTCCTGTTGGGGTCGACACAAACACTAGCCGGTAGACACATAAAAAATCTAGCCGTTGAGAATTTTCTGACCGTTGGTGCTAATCTGCTGAATTTGGTCGACACATTTGCTGTTAGGGTCGATACAAATTCTTCTCTGGAATCTTTAGGGTCGACAAAACCTTTTGTGCGGTCGACATAACCTTGAAGAATCCTTCTCTTAGAAAAATCTGGAGTCGACACAGATGTTGGTTGGGGTCGACACAAATCTAAAGGATTCTTCTTTGGAAAAGCTAGGGTCGACACAAGTAGGATGGGGTCGACACAAATGGGTTGGGTCGAGACATATTTTGAATGTTAGAGTCGACATGTAAAATGCAGGCAGGGTCGACACACAGATTTTGGTAAGGTCGACACAGTGTCTTTTCTAGGGTCGACACAGACAGTTTGGATGGGTCGACACATTTACACGATGTACTGCCTTTTTGGGTCGACACAAGATTTATAGGTGGGTCGACACAATTGGAAAGACTCGCCCTCTGTTTTGAACAGGGGTCGACACAAAATACTAAAGGTCGACACAAATTAGAAAGGCTAAGCTTCTGAATTTTAAAAGGGTCGACCCATTACACTATGGGTCGACACAAACTGCATATATATGAAATTTCTACAGCACTTAAACAAATTGTTAGACTTTAATTGTACCCTTCAAAGAGGGTATTTCTCATGAATGGTTCAGTCTAATTTAAGCATTGTAAAGTAGTTTATTTTATCTTTCATGCTCATTTTACATAGTTATCATCAAAAACATTGATTGCTTTAAAAACATTTTTATAGCCAACAATCTCCCTTTTTTTGATGATGACAAAAACTTTTGAAAGATAAATTGCTCCCCCATAGACATATCATGTATAAAAGATATTCAATGCTCCCCCATACAAAGACACTCATGCATGACAATATAATAGTATTAACATCATTTTTCTCCCTCATTGACATTATCAAAAAGAATAAACATAAACATTAATATATAGAATATTAAATACGAGAAAAAGTAGCATTGTTGATACAAAAGAGAAGATACACAAGAAGTTAAGAGTTCTCCTAAGACAAAAAAAAATTTCTATACTACTCTACAGCTGGAGAAGAGATGGGAGAATCAAGAACAATGGTGCCTGCAGCAAATGGAGGTCCAATTGTCGATGGAGTAGGTAGCACAACTGTGCCAGGAGAGGAGGATTGCATTGTAACAACGGCAGGAGTAGTAACTTTCACCTCCATGGGATCAACTGCCAGTGCAATCGCTGAGGAGAGAGCTAGAGATCGAACAGGAGAGGGAAACAACGAAGGAATTGTCGAGGGATCTTGAGCACGATTAGAAGGTCCAGATATACTAGGCCTCAAGTTAGATCCACACCATTGATAATACCACCTCTCAAGGTTGTCATGAAGAAAATCAACCTTATGATGAAGTGCATAATTGGATGCAGCAAGGGAATCTACTGTCCTTTGAAGAGTATCATTATGGTGGACAAGAGAATCTACTGTGGATGCTAGGCTTGAAATCTGTCCCGTGAGCAGATCAAAATGTTCTTCCATCAAAGTAATAATGCGTTGTTAGCAGGAAGAAGATCTATGCTCGGGATGACTATCAGCTTCATCACCGGTCTGTCGAGCAGGAGGATAAGCTATGGCCACTTTGTATTGCCAGATCCTATCCTCGTCTTGAGCTAAGCCCATTCGAGCAAGAGTCGAAGGACTATACTTGTCAAATTTTCTGACGCGAGTGATTGGCTCAGTAGAAGGAATCTCAACCCCGTTTTGTCAAAGAATTTCCATTATTAGGAGGTTGAAAGGCAAGGACTTGGATTCCTTATCCATGACATCCATCATCTGTCGCATGATGATGTATTGATGTGCCACGGATTAGCACATCTAGAAGCGGAAGCAAACTATTTTCTAATGAGTTTGTTGATTTTGTAGGAAGCTTGTTTTATAAAGGTTTAATCAAGAAGCCAAAGATGAAGGGCATGGTGAGCCCTAGTTGTCAAGTGGGGTTGATGCATTTCATGGGCCAACCACACTTGATGAAGGAAGAGGAGTTCAATCACCAAAACATGAAGGGGAAAGCATGTTTTCCTTTTGACAACTTTGTGTAATAATTTAGTTAGTTTTATGTAATAATTAGGAGGATAATTAGTAGCTTAAATTTGTGCACATGTAAGGGTACTTAGTGTACCCGTGACATGGAAGGGTAATCAAAATATCCATGGTGATGAAAACAACCTTTCTGGTTTCGGCCCAAGCTGACCTTCGAGGCTTGTGCAGCCGTTTCAACTACCTTCCGGACCTGTTTTGGACAAACGTGCTTCTACAAAAATGTGGCCCACATATTAAGGTTTCCAGCATGGGGCAGAGCATAAACTTTAGACAACAACTGCCCAGCCAACAATCGCCATTACAGAGGCCTCTAGAAGATGGAGCGGCCCAAGAGCATCCAACCCATTGTGGCTGATCCACGGCCATGTTTGGCCCCAACGGAAAGGAAGGCTGAATTTCATCTTTGTCCTTCATGGGAGAAGCAGCTATCAGCCCATGGAAGTGCCCAACCATTAGCCCAAAAGATACAAGTGTTCAAGTCCATTTGATTATGGACATTTCATCATCGGTTTGGCTCATCTATTAGGTTTTTGGTTTTTCGTGAAAACCATGCAAGCTCCTTACTCTTTTTTTTGTTGTAAGTTAATTACGTGGCTGCAAGTGGGAGATCCCTAGGAAGCCTTAGGGGATGAGTTTTACCTTCCCTTAGTGACCATCACTCTTGTTGGTGATGAAAGTCAAGGGTGGGCCCCATTTATCATACCTTGTTGTTGGTTTAGCACTTAGGATTATAGGTGATAATCATATGCCTTTCGTAGCTCGTGGGAAGGAGGGTTTTACCCTTCCTTTCTCAGCATTTACAGATTAGAAAATGTTGAATGTTGAAGCTTGAAGCTCTCCCACTTTCTCTCACGGCAAAGCAATTCAAAGGTGAGTAATATCCTTTGATTTTTGGTTTGTAACGGTGTTGGTGTCTTAGCTAGGGTCACTAAGCCTTATTCCAACCTCCCTTCCTCACTTGTTTAGGATCAAAGGTGAGTTTGGAAACCCCATAGCTCTCATCCCATTGTTGTTTGCAATTGTGATTGTTTGAGTGTTGTTTGCTGCCCTTATCATCTACCCGAGTGGTTTTAGTGCAACAAAAGTCCACTCCGTGTCATTTTCAGTTTCCCGTGAACAAAAGCCCTAAAGTTTTGGCTATGAGTTCCAATTTCCTGTCCTGAAACATCTGTTCTTCTATCTTTATCCACAGGCCCTCCCCATCGAAGTTGTGCATGTGTTTTCCACTGCCTCCTACCCGAATTCCTGAAATCGGGTAATTCTGTCCATCAATTTTCAATCTCTCATATCTTTTAATCTACCCGTGACTTTTCCCTCAAACTACTTGTATTTTCTTACCCTTTCATTGGAGTTGATTTCTACCAATTTTCACGTTTCCAGACTACCTACATTGGGAGTTGTGCAGAGGTCTTTCCCATACCTCTATTCTGTCAAAGCTGGTTTGTCTGTTTGTGTGACAGAAAGTAGACCCGTGCCATTTTAAGTTCTACACGTGCTATCACTCTGAATTTTGGACCAAGCCCAGACCGTCCCTTAAAGTTTAAGTCCACCAAATATTAGCCCAAACGCACGTGTATATTTGTGGCCTTAACCAGTTTCCTCCCCTGTTTCTGCCAACCTTCTTTGTTCTCGGCAGATTGCTAATTTTCCTTTGTCCTCTATTCTCCCGACACCTCTCCTATCCCCGAGCGTGTGATTTGGTATCAGAGCAAGGCATCCCTTCCCACGCCTTCCATTTTAATTTTTTTTATTAAGGTTGCAAGATTAAAACATGAGGAGACATTATGGAGTAACCCATGAAGCAACCCGAGGCATTGTTCCACCATATGAACGATCACCGATGACTCCCACAAGATGCTCCGAGTCAAGACTCCAAAGTCAACTTGAAGACATCAACCAGAGGCTAGACATTTTTATACAACGTTTGGATAGAACCACAACACCAAGAAAGTCACCGAAAATCTCGGCTTCAAAGAGATGGTCCGATGATATCAAAAGAAAAGCTCGGTCGCAAGAATCCGAGGAACACCAAACCGATTCTTTCCTTTTTTCCACGCCCATGTCTATGGCCAAGGAATAACCACACATGATGAAGCCGTGCAGCCCAATGCATGAAAATGAAGAAGGCACTCGACCATGGAATAAAGAGACAATGAACTTGGAATCTCTCGGCCTAGACTATACGAGCTCTCCATGTTCCACCAAAGAAGCCATGACCAATGGAAGATACCACTCTTAGAAGCAACCCGAGCAAAGAGGGGTTTTACTACCTCACCAAAGAAGGAGTGAGTTATGCTAAGGTAGCCTCCACGGATGTTAAAGAGAAAAAGGAAATGAAGCCAATCACCAAGCATGCAAATGCTCTCATCCAAGTGACCGAGAAGCAAAACTTGGACATCTCCAATCCATTTCGTATGGAACCTTCACACCGATGCACGGAAGCTAAGGAGGAGCTTAAAGAGCTCCTAGTAATCAGCCCTCAATGTGAAATTATCCAAGAGCTAGGGTCTGATGTACAATGGAACTCCTCCCCATTGGGCCGAGAGTTTTATGCTAACTTAGTTTATTGTTTTGTAGGAACCATAACCTCGGAGTCACCAACGGAGAACGACCAAGAAAAGCCCAAGACATCCATCACATGGCTAGACACGAACGTGACCGGACACGCTGGGCCGGACATAACGGCCCATGCCGCGGGACACACGACCTTGACCGCACACGTTGGGCCGACGACCACGGCGTCCACCTTGACCGCACACGCCGGGCCGGACTTGACGGCCCATGACGCCGGACACAAGACCACGGCGCGCACCATCAACGGATCGACCGGGCCACGTGACGCGGCCCACGCCGAGACCCATTAGGGTCTCGGCCATCTTCAATAAGTGGCCGAGCGCCACATTTCCCTTCAGCACTTAGAGACTTAGAGAATGAAGAGGATCAAGCCTAGACATCACAAGGACGGATTTACAGCCCAAGACCCAGCCGAGGCCGAGGCCCATGCAACGCTCAAGGAAGCCCAAGGCATCCTTCAACTTTGCCCGTGTCAAATCTTCATGGATAAGATGCCTTAGCTGGAAAATAACAACCAAGAGGATTTGGGGGGATTCGCACGCACAAAATCCCATGATTCTCGGAGATACATATCTCGGCCGCCGAGCACCCAACACCGCACCCGCCAGCGCGCCCGACAGCGCACCCATGACGCGACGCACCCGAACCACGACGCACCTCCGGGATTCACGTGCCAAATCATCCTAGACGTCCAATTTATCCGATGGCTTGAGATTACTACTTCTCTAGATTTACGTTTTCATTTTTGTCTATTTAAAGAACATTAGACCTACTTGTTACTTAGTGAATTTTATCAATACAAGAGCTTTGAGCCTTTTTGATAATTCCCTCAATCGACGTTAATTCTCCGGTGAGTCATATCCGGCCAAGCTTCCGTCAACCCTTGTCAAAGCCTTGGTGCGTCATATCCGAGTCTTCTCCAAGGTCTACCGATTTGGATTCTTTGATTGCTCAAGTATCCAACATCGTCTGACTTCACCTTCATCTTCTGATTCATCCATAATCCGCACCATTCTCGAGCCATCATCAACCTTCCCGATCATCCGATCATATCCACCGTGCCATCTCACTACTTTTACCTTCTAGCTTCCGCAAAACCCCACATTACCGACCATTCCTGTAACATCCCTTTTTTTTTTTTCTAAATCTTTTTTTTTTTTAAAACACAGCGGAAGTCATTAAGTAAATAGCAAACTCATTGTTACCATAATTCAAAACGCATTTCCAAAACGTGCTTATTCATACTTAGGGTTAGTTTACAGATGTAATTAACATTTCACAAAACACATCTTAAAACATAGTACTTTCAAAATACATCAAAAACTTCTCTCTTTCGTTCATTCTCACGGGTCATCGCTTAACAATGCATGCACGGCCCGAGCAAACCTCCTCCACAGCATCACATCATGTGGTGAAAACTAAGTTCTTCACCTTCGTTTTCATCACCTACATCACAAAGCTTATTCTAATGAGCTTAAGGCTCAGTAAGAAATCGTATAAAGTGACATGCGTAACATGAGCGTGGTTTTGTAAAACATGCATATTCATTTTGTTCTTTATTGCGTTATTCTTGCTTATAGATCCGGTTTTCCACCTTGTGGTTCTACCCGGTCCTCGTGACCGAGCTTTCCACCTCGTGGTTCTACCAATTATTTACATGTTCGGCTTTCCACCTCGTAGTTCTACTTGGTCCTCGTGACCGAGCTTTCCACCTCGTGGTTCTACCTCATTCATTCGTTACGTACATTCATGCATAGAACTTTGACGATTTTTAGAACGAGAGTTAGCACCAACGGGTTCCTCCCATCCCACCCTCGCCATTCAGTTGGGTGACGTTTGAAAACATACATGGAAAACATTTTCGTTCTTTTCGTAAATCATGATGCATGAAAATGGCATACGTGCACAATGTGACATTCATAACATAAACATAAAGTATGCATAAAATATCTACCAATCAACATAAACGATAATTGTTATCTCTTAAGTATACTTAACATAAACTTACTCATTACTTTACTTAAACCTAGCAACCATCAAACAATGTCAAACAAACACCAATCAAACCCAAACACTTGGGCCGGTGCACGGTGCGATACACCCCAAAACAGAGTATTCTTATTCTACCTATCCATAACCGTAACTAATTCGCGTTCACTTTAATCTGTTTCTAATTATACAACCTTAATCCTACTCTTTGTGATGTAGTCCCCAAAGGGCCAAAGACATGCAAGATTCACTTACTTGGATTCCAAGCTGCAAAATACTCCTTATTTCCTTCACTTTCTTTACTTGATTTCAAACAACCTTTAACATCACAAATGTGCTTACATTAGAATTTACCGAATTTACCCTGTTTTTCTTCCAAATTACAACAGCCGTAACTTAAGTTATAAAACTCCAATTCTTATGAATAAGTAACCAAAATCACCCTTAAGGTGTCTACTACAATTCATCAGAAGACTTTAAATTCAATTTCGTAATCAACAATCTTGTAAAATCTGTATCTTTAAAATCGGACATATTAATCCTGCTTTTGTGTGGACATGGTAACACCTTGTTTTCATGCCATTTCCATTAATCAAAACCATACTCGAACTCTTATAACTTCAATATAGGGTATAGAAGAACACTTAAATCAACCAACATCATACCTTAGCCCTATCTTCGTGCTCCTTCTTGTTATTTAAACTCACAAAACACACTCGATTTGCCCTCTCACACTAATCTTCCAACTTCAGCTTCAACCTTATGTTTCCCCTCATACAAAACTTGAGAGAATTTAAGGAATATAATGAGAATTTCGTGCATCAAATGCCAGCTGAAGGTGAAGAAGCAAATATGAGGTGAAGAGGCAAGCATGAGGTGAAGAGGCAAGCATGAGGTGGAGGACAAGCATGAGGTGGAGGGCAAGCATGAGGTGAAGAGGCAAACATGAGGTGAAGAGGCAAGCATGAGGTGGAGGACAAGCATGAGGAGGAGGGCAAGCATGAGGTGGAGAGGCAAGCATGAGGTGGAGGGGCAAGCATGAGGTGGAGAGGCAAGCATGAGGTGGAGGGCAAGCATGAGGTGGAGGGTAAGCATGAGGTGGTTTTACCAAATTTTCTCCTGCAACACTTAACTCACTTGTCACATACTCTAATCTTATTTCTTATTTCTTACAGCATTCCTTTCAAAGGCGTATTTTAAGACGCTACCAACAATACTTCGTGATATAATTATCAAGATTTAACAACGTAATTTATATTTATAATAACTAAGGTACTTAAATGGCTCGGGTGTTACAATTCCAATCACCATTCACCAAACGCCCGAGCCAATCTAGCTCACGCGCACGCCCACCGATCATGACGTGCAAACCACCCTGCCGTTGCACATCAGGGTCGACATGTAAAATGCAGGCAGGGTCGACACACAGATTTTGGTAAGGTCGACACAGTGTCTTTTCTAGGGTCGACACAGACAATTTGGATGGGACGACACATTTGCACGTTGTACTGCCTTTTTGGGTCAACACAAGATTTATAGGTGGGTCGACACAATTGAAAAGACTCGCCCTCTGTTTTGAACAGGGATCGACACAAAACACTAAGGGTCGACACAAATTATGAAAGGCTAAGCTTCTGGATTTTAAAAGGGTCGACACAAACTGCATATATATGAAATTTCTGCAGCACTTAAACAAATTGTTAGACTTTAATTGTACCCTTCAAAGAGGGTATTTCTCATGAATGGTTAAGTCTAATTTAAGCATTGTAAAGGAGTTTATTTTATCTTTCATGCTCATTTTACATAGTTATCATCAAAAACATTGATTGCTTTAAAAACATTTTTAAAGCCAACAATCTCCCCCTTTTTGATGATGACAAAAACTTTTGAAAGATAAATTGCTCCCTCATAGACATAGCATGTATAAAAGATATTAAATGCTCTCCTATACAAAGACAGTATAATAGTGTTAACATCATTTTTCTCCCTCATTGACATTATCAAAAAGAATAAACATAAACATTAATATATAGAATATTCAATACGAGAAAAAGTAGCATTGTTGATACAAAAGAGAAGATACGCAAGAAGTTAAGAGTTCTCCTAAGACAAAATTTTTTTTCTATACTACTCTACAGCTAGAGAAGAGATGGGAGAATCAAGAACAATGGTGCATGCAACAGATGGAGGTCCAATTGTCGATGGAGTAGGTAGCACAACTGTGCCAGGAGAGGAGGATTGTATTGTAACAACGGCAGAAGTAGTAACTTCCACCTCCATGGGATCAAATGCCAGTGCAGTCGCTGAGGAGAGAGCTGGAGATTGAACAGAAGAGGGAAACGGCAAAGGAATTGTTGACTGATGATCACTTGTGTCGACCGCCAAAATTCCAGAGACAAATCGTATGTCGACCGCTTACACATTATGTCAACCGCTACATTTTGAAAGACGGATCGTGTGTCGACCGCTTTCATCTTATGTTGACTGCTCTATGGTCAAACGCGTGTTGAATGTCGACCGATGATCACTTGTGGTGACCGCCGAAGTTCCAGAGACGAAACTTATGTCGACCGCTAAAGACTTATGTCGATCGCCGAAGTTCCAGAGACGAAACTTTTGTCGATCGCTCAAGACTTGTGTCGATCGATGCGAAGTTCCAGAGACGGACATTATGTCGACCGCTCAAGACTTATGTTGACCAATGCAAAGTTCCAGAGACGGACCCTATGTCGACCGCAACACCTTCAAGCTAATCAACTATACTTATGTCGACCCCTCCACGAATATGTCAACCGCTCAGGAACAACGTCAAAGACAAACTTACAATGGCTATTTCCTGATGAGTCTAAACGGCTATATTTATGTCGACCGCTCCCATACATATGTCGATCGCCCGAGTCTCAGCAAACGGAAAAATTATAAATAGCTGATGAGAAGCCAACTGGAGCAGACAAATTGATTGAAATAAAAAATGTTGAAACGCTGGTAAAATCATTCTTAAGCTAGTTTACTCTCTCATCTCTTGTATCTACTTTTGATTATTCATCTTGTGATTGAGAGAGTCGGTTTAGAAACCACAAATTCTTGTAACGATACTTTTGAGCGAACTTGTAAAGGGGTGACGCCTTTGAGAAAGAAGAGTCAAAAAGGGTGACGCCTCTGAGAAAGAAGAGTCAAAGTTGTAAATGTTAGATTGACACCTGTAAGCTCAATCAAGTGAAGGATCTTCAAGGAGGTACCTCGAAGCGCGGACATAGGCAGTTGTTGGCCGAACAGCGATAACATATCAGTGTCAAAATCTCCCTCTCTCAACTCTTTATGTTTGTTGATTGTGCTTGCTTTTTGAATCGATAACCAATTAACATAGTTATTATAGTTAAGTCATTTAACTTACGAAAAATTATAATTAACCTAATTCACCCCCCCACTTAGGTTAAAACCGATCCTACAGTTGTGTCGTCCGATACTGTTGGTACATCATTTCTTCTTGGTTTTCAGTTTGAATACTTGATTTAAACAAGAACAAGGCAATCATAATAGACAAAATTTTAAGAATGACTCCTAATTGCCAATCCAATACCAACTATACTGAAGCAAATAATCCAAGAGTTCCATTATATTCTTCAAAGGTTACATTCTCTTTATGCTATACAAATTTAAGATAGTCCATATTTTTATCACAAGATTCACATAACTATATAACCATTAATTAAGGTCACTATAACTTCACACAAATAAGATTCAAAGTCTAGACATGTCAAACCTATGGTAAAAGGGAAGTTTCGTCGATCCAAATAAAGATTTATACAATTGCAACGTCGTAGTTCTTTCGATGCACTTTCTTCATAGACAATCTCAAATGTTTATCATACTTTAATTGACTATTGTGATGATGGATTTAATCCAGGATTGAAAGTTATTTTTCAAATTTCTCATAAAAAACTCTTACACCATAACATAGTTCTTATTCCTCATGTATACATAAAGTTATGAGGCATCAGACTCTTACCTACGAAAAAAATCCAAACTCTTAAAGTATCTAAAGTTATGAGGCATGAGACTCTTACCTACGAAAAAAATTCAAACTCTTAAAGTATCTAAAATATAACTTTATTTTTACGAATAAGAAACTTTAGTGCATGCTTACCCTTTGAAATGCGCTCGAATACGTGTACGATCTGTTGAAATAATCTTTAGTTACAAAAATAAAATAAATACAAAATTCAAGCCAAATCTAGCTAAATTTAAATAGGTCAAATATAAGGAAATTCTACTGTCTAACAGGCAGTCATTAAAAGATAAAAATCAAATATATATTTTAATAAATTAAAAGAAAATCTAAATAAAGAACTAAAAAAAGATGCCGACAACCGTGTCTTCTTTATTAAGATTAAGAGTTGCTTATTCTTTTCAAATTACAAACAACCTTATCTTCTTGAATGAATAAATAAATCAAACAGAAATAAATGATTTGACTACGTTAAAACAATGATTAGATCGTCATGCATACGGTAAGACCGTTCGAATCAGATGTGCGTTAATAGAGTTGATGTGTATAATTGACCATTACCTATCAAACAAAAAAATTTACACGAAAAAATAGTGATATTATGATTTGTATATTTTTGAAGAATTGGGCTGCCAAATGTTTTGGGCTTAGGTTGAGGCTACAAAGCCCAATTAATTGGGCCAAAACCTTGTTCAGCCAACGCAATGGTCAACCCCATAACCTAGTCTGATGCCCGTCCACATCATGCTTCTTTCGTAGGTGTAAGAGTTCTCAAACTCATACACCTAGTCTGTGCTGTCACACAAATCCAAAATAGTTCTCAAACTCATATTTTTTTGTCTTCTATTGATTTAGAAAATGATCACATGTGAATTTACAACTGCTTAAACCTCATGTATACATAAAGGGAGTTGTTTGTTTTTTTTTTCTCTTCTAACAAGCTAAGATGTTTGATCCAACCGCTCCATATTTAATGTCCTTATGCAACAATCATTTTTTGTGCATATCGTCCAAACTCAATATAACTTATGTAATTTTTATTTTAAGCTCGGATAAATTTTTTTTATCCCGACTCAAAGGGTATTTGCGACAGAACGGGCAACAACCTAATCCAAAATAGGACGAACCTCTCAAATCAAACAACTCAAAATAAATCACAACAAAAGACATTAATAAAGAATTTATGAGCCAAGGTCACTTTACAAGATCAAACAACTAAATCCAAATTGAATTTTCAATCTAAAATACTATTCAAAATGAATAAAAGATACAACCCTAGATTTAATAAAAATCTTAATAAAATCTAACAGACAATTCCTAAATTCTAATTTCAATGAGGGAATTGAGAATATTCTCTTGCGTAATTCTTGAAAAAAACGTGTCATTGGAATGAATCAACAACTAAATTGGGAACTAATTTTAAATTTAATAATCAATCAATTGGAAAGAAACAAGAAATCAATGAACATGATGAAATGCATGACATGAGTTATAGTGTTACAGTTAAATAATGGAGCCAAAATAATCTGCACCCACACAGTTATAACCCAAAATACACGTAAGAGATGATAATCATATGCTCTATGCTAAGCCGGCAGTAGTCCAAATGCACCCATCAAGTGTAGAAATTTGAAACCCACTGATGCATACCTCCATTGCCTTCTTACCTATTTTATACACAATGCATGAATACATAATTTAGAGATTTGAAACCTCACGAATACATCAACAACGTTGTGTTACTCATTTGACAATGTACGAGCTATTTTAGGACAATGTTCGATTCAACAACTTAAATAAAATAATTCATAATGAATTTATATCAAATTAAAAACAAAATTAAATTCCAACCTTTAACTAAAGGCCAAAATTTTATGGTTGTTGGCTCAATAACTCTGTGGTGGCAATTAATTCAAAAGTTTATAAATTTCTAGAACCTAAATGAATCCCAAAAGTCAGATTTAGTAGTGCAATCACGTGTCAACATAAACTATATAACAACTCAAATCCCATCATCTATACTTTTTATTCCTTCTAAAAACAGAACCCAATTCTTTTTCATTGCTAAGACTTTTTATTCTAAAAAGAAAATCTAAACAAATTTTGCAATTTTCTCAAGATAATTGAATTTGTAATGGAACCCAACAAGTTTATATCCTTGATATTTCTTCACTATTTCTCAACCAAATAAAGCCGGTAACATTGCTCAAATTCGACTTTTAAAGTCTCCTCCAATTCAATATAAGTTGAGTTCTACGATTTTAAGTAATAAAATATCTGATATTACTAAATGGGATCCAATTTCATAATAAATACTATATTTTAATCTAGATTAAATTAATCATGGAGAGAAATAGAAACGTAAGAATTCTCACTCAAACCGTGTCCAATGAGGGGTTTCTTGCTCTTTCATAGAAGTTTTTTGAAATGTGTTGCTTTTTGTTGTACAAGGATGATGACTTTCTGATGAAGAATTGACGGGTCATGAGATCAGATGTCAGTAGATGTGGTTGGAAAATGACAAATAACAAATAAATTCCACAATCATACTCTTAAATTCTTTTTGCACCAAGTGTGGGAAGATTTTAGTAAGGTTACACTATTCTTCAAGCAGTAACAAGTAGAGAACCTACACAACACTTAGAATATTACTCACCAAGGTATGCAAAGATTGTGAGAAAGATTCATCAACAAACTAAAAGCAACATGACTCTAGATATTCTAGGTTCAACAATTTTTTTTTGTAAGTTAAATATATTGAACAAACAAAATTTTACAGAAATCTACCATAGTCGAGAACCAAGTTGCAGAAAGTACAGGTCAACAACTCATCTAACTTTAGGTCAAGACAATAGTAGAAAAGAATACACATATGAAACAAGAAAGTCATAGGTTGACGCCTCGTCACATCATTAGACCGAGGAAACCGGAAACAACAATTAGAAATCATTGTCCGATTATAAATCAAAATTCTCTAAATTACCATAAAGATCAATAAAATATTATACTAGTAAAAGAGAGCCAATTTTGTACAAGATCTCTGCAAGTACACCAAGGAAAGCTGCATAGAAGACCAATTTTGTACGTGTTCACATTTTCAGCTGATGAAGCGGAGGGTTTGCCCCTTAGCTGCTAGTTTTTTATTAGCTTTGCTTGATTTGTATTTATGGTTGTTATTGGAGGATATATAAACCATCATCATCACTTTGGTAAAGGGGTAATTCATTATTATTTATTTTTATTATACATATAATAAAAATTGCCTATAACCGAAGGGTTGAAAAATTGAGGGAAGTTAGTTTATTATTGATTTGGTGGACTTTATAAAATAAAATATAATCGCAATAAATCTTAAAGATCAACAACAATTTTATGAAAACTAATCAAAATAAAAAAACCGTAGAACCAAGGAATAAACTTGACATTTGAAATTTGAAAAACAATTGCATAGGAATCTAGCAGCCATGTTAAACGCATATCTTCATCAGGGACAACAAGTTCAGTCTTGATGTCACACATTCCTTTTGGGGTTTATTTACACCAGAGTTGGCAGCCTAACAAGCAAACCCAGTTACATTTTCAAAGAACTTCTGATGTTAACATAGAAATAGCTTTACGGGAGACCATGAGCTATCAAGTTCAAGCGCTTACTTGCAAATTTTATTCTTGGTTTCTTTTTTCTTTCTTTTATCAAATCGAGTCGGAGCCGGACGCAATCGATACAAGGTATTAACATAAACAAAATAAATTTAAATTTGAAAATGACTAAAACACCGAAGCAACCCAAAAGTGTCAAAAACCGAAACATAACTAACACCAACCGAGCAAAGCTGAAAAAAGGTTCTTATTTGTTTGAGTCTTGGTTTTTTTAGTCGCACTAAATCAACATCAAGGAACGATAAGAATTATACAAAAACATCCAGCCAAATCGAGCTCTGGCCAAAAATAAAAGCAACCCTAAATACAACTTTTTTTATGCGCTCGTCTTGAAGTACTTGTTACATCCAAAACATCCGGCAATATTGAAGAGATTTCTTTTGATTGGGCCTGCTGGGTAGTCTAATTGGCTGTCCACCATTAGTCCATTACACAAAATGGAAGGGCGAACTAATATATTAATCTGACCCATTTTTAAGTGAAATTAGCTCCAATTTTGAGTACACCCTCAACTTTTCTTAGTTTGGTCCATAAAATCCTGCTCTCTCGAATCCCTCGGACACTGTAAAGCCATCGATTACAGCTTGCCAATTTAGATAGAAATAAAAAAAGAAGACTATAGGTTCATGATTTCAACAGTACTGCATACTACTGCAGGATTGAAATCAACTACCATGTCCTTTTTAATCAAATAAAAATAATAATTTATAATTAGTAATTACTCAACCTAACTTGTTTTTTATTTGGCCATGCTTACCACAGCGCTTAAAAACCATAACCCCGCTCAATTTATTTAATAATGCTCAGGTATACAAATTTATGATTTTATGGGCTAGATGCTTGCATGTTATTTATCATTGAACGTCAAATTTAATGATAAATTATAAATTGTGATGTTCCAATTACATTTATCCTCAAACTTTCACCACTTGAGATTAGGAGACATTCATCTCCAGATCGAACCAAAAGTGAGATTAATAAAACCCTGATTTTGCACTCACTCGCAATAAAAAAACACCATTTACTAAAATTGAAAGTAAAAAAGATAGAAAGAGAAGAAAAGATACATGCGTCATGTTTCATCCTATTGATTAGACATGACTGAGACGTGCATATATTTTTTACTATTGAACCCTTAATTATATAGAATAGCGTAACAATTATACACGGAACATGTAAATATATATTTAAATTTAATATTAATAGGTTTTGTGTATTACGTGACTCTGACAGAGACTTGACAGCTTTTAAGAAAGTAAAACGTGTTTGATGTGTCCATGCTGTGTCTAGAAAGTAAAGATTAAAAGACAAGGCGAGTCTCGTTTAATTAATATGATTAAACATTACGTGATTCGGTTTTCTTTCTTTATTAAAACTAAGAACGTGTAAACTTTATTGAAATATGGACAGACTGTACGCCCTATTTCTGAAAATCAAAGTTGAGGCCATTTCCTATGCTCCCTTCCACTTTTTCTCTCCTAATAAAATGCATTTTAAATTATATGCACTTACAGACAACCTTGCATAAAGGGTTTAGAAGAGAACATTGTTAGGACGATAGAGACATCAGAGCCACACTTAATCTTGCTCTTGAGATTAATTCCAAATTAGGGGACACTTAATCTTGCTCTCGTCCCTCATTTTGTATCAGGCGTATGAGAGCCACTGGATTCCTTTAAAAAGTATATTTAAACAAATATAGGGTTCATGGGGTAGAATAAATAATAAAATTGAAGGAGAGGTAAGATCTGGTTTAGAAAAGAAAATGCAGCACGTGTGGGAGGGTTGAACCTCGTGAGCGCATCCATGGGCGCCGACGTACTTCCTTGAAGAAAAGCCTATATTTCTGCATGAGAGGACCGGACATATTTGGTCGAAATCACGTTACTCGAGTTTTCTTCACTTTTTTGTCTTCTGTTTTTTTTTTTCTTTTTGTACGGCCATGTGTTCATTTCCAAATCCTACCACCTGGTTGAGACAAAGAGGAAGAACGAGCGACAGCGAGAGGAATTTTTCTCAAGAGCTTGAATTCCATTTCCCGCACTAATGCAGCATACACAGCTTCCAAGTCAGACCGCATTACGTTAAGGACAAATACCTAGTTATGCTCTCATAAAAGTGAGAGGTTTCATAAATATGCATAATAAATTTTTGCTCTTCTAAGTAATATGCTATTAGACACCTATGGCTAATAATATGAATCGGTAATTACAATTAACACAATATTGAGCCGGCTTGTGTTCAATAGGGCAAGTCGTCACACATAATATTCTATAACTTTGACATTAGCTTCCAACGATATTCACACCTTTATGTAAGAATTTCAACTAAATGCGATGTCATTTAACATGTTTTTACTTAAGAATTGAAAGATCGCCCACCCCTATCGCAATTGAACTACTCAAATGACTTTGGTTCTCCGTTCTTTGATAGAGGGGCTTATGCGTGTTTTTCATATTTCAAGGGTATGATCGTTCAAAGAAATTACTTAAGGGTGATTTTGAATCAAGTAATGTTAAGTTTATCTTTTTAAGATTTTTTTTATTGTACATACTGATGTATATATTGTGATTGGTCTAGTTAAAGTCAAGTTAATGTATTATAATTATTATTTATAATATTTATTACACTAATCACAGTTTGATATGTCAAAAAAAACTTCCAAATTTAATTTTTTCAAATAGCTGAACATTTATCCAAACTTTACTTCGGACAATTTCAAAATCATCAGAGTTTTATTTTTTGAATTTTTAACTGCGTGGTAACTTCCAAACCTTACTTTTTACCACAAAGGTATGAAAAATTCTAAATGGCCTAACATCGATAAATCAAGACAATATGGGTAGACGTAAATCTCTTAACGATGAATAACGAAAATATTTAATCATAAAATAACTAAATATAAAATTAAAGGGTTCTAAAAATTTCATTATATCATACATCTATCTAATAAACAAAAAATTAACCTGCAAAAATTTACAAGCAATTTCATTCTATTGCGAACGTGTGAATGGCCTTGTGGTTGTGGAGAATATGAGAACATCCATTGGATATTCTTAAAGTAAATGATGGATTTCAAATTATATAATTCTAAATATTAACATTTAATAGAAAATTGTACATGTATGAATTCAATTGATGTGCAATAGGGGTCAAAATGGTCCCGTACGGTGCGATGTAAGGTTGGACTGAATTGAGTTCATTATTTGAATTTTTTATTTCGGTATTTGATCAATTATCGCTCGATTTTTTTTTGGTTTTGGGTTTGTTATGGATCGATTATTTTTCCTCAACTTCATGTTTGAGTTTAATTAGCACATTCAAATAAAAAGTATATATACAATATATATGTATAAAATTTATGAAACTAAAAAAAATCCATTAATAATATCTAATTTAATAATCAAATAATCAACAACTATCTTTTAGGTTGAATATAACAGACATTTTTAAGTTTTATCATTTATATTTTTCATTTTAAATTTTTTAATATAAAAATCGGTTCTATTCAATTCAGCTTATTATTTTTAATTTAAATTGAACTGAATGTTTGAATTTTAATCTGGTCGGTGTGAAAATCGGTTTTGACTATTCTAAAACCAAATAATAATTCAATTTCTCAATTTGTAATGGACCAATTTGAACCTTTAATGTTTAAATATCATATTTTGCAGCCAACCTACTATGAAAAGGTAAATAAATAGTGGGGCTTAACCACGTAAAGCTCTATGTAGCGCTAGAATGATGACAATACAATTGGTCATGAAGGTTCACAGTACGCACTATTTTTGAAGCCACTAAGTAAACAAGACACATAATTTTCAACAACTTTCAAAAGTTGGTGCATTTATATTTTCCGCGTCTACTCAATCGATGTAGAAGAAGACTTGCTATTTAGATTAAACCAAGCAATTGTGAAAAATAAAGATGTTGAATTCTGCTACATTGAATAATGGGTCATTTACATCGAGTCAAATTACACTACCAACGTATTAGCTTTAACAAGTGAAGAAGTGCGGGTAGTGTTTGGTGGGTGTTCATCTAACTCAATCACGGTCTTAGCGTCTCTCTCAAGACTCCATTGGCTCACTTTTGTCTTACTTGAAGTCATCAATTTCGACACATCAATCTTCTGTACGGGTCTGCTGTTTCCACCAAACCCCAAACTCAACTCGCTTTCCTCGTTCAATTTTGTCGACCCAACTTCGTAGAAGGCCTCCTTTTTCCGTTTCTTGACCAATCCGATTAGTCCACGTTCTTTCTCATCTCTCTGTCAGGTCTCTCTTTTCTGCATTTACGTAGAGAATCACAATACAATGTCTAGGAATTGGAGAAAAAGCCTTGGATATGTGGGAAAGCTGAGCAATAATTAGAAATTGATAGCATAGCAATCAGTTCTACATTACTGTTGATCGGATAATCATACAATCAAACCCAAAAACAAGACCCATAATCACATTTCTGTGATGTTATTGCGGATTTTTATTACTTAATGCAAGCTTCACACGCTTCTCTTTCCTACTGTTGCTTTCTCGCTCTAGCCCACTCGGGATTCAATATTGAAAACGTCTGATGCGGAAGCCATGATTGGCTGGTTAACAAAACTCCAAGGGTTGAAGCATCCATCAATGGCGTCGGTGAAGGAGCCAGGATAGTTTCCATGGACTGCTCCTCCAGTTTGCTGATTCGTAAAAGAGATGATCTCCTTTAAAGAGCTAAGTCGATGGCTCAGCTCACCCATTTGAGCTCTGAGGACTGAGTTTTCTCCTTCGATGGCCGAGAAATTCTGGGTGACAACATTCATGGAGGAGATGATCCGGTGATTCTCCTTTCTGAGCTGAGCAACCTGAGCCGTCAGATCGTCGAAACGCTTCTGTTTTCTCATCCTTGATCTTTTGGCAGACTCCCTGTTCGATAGCATCCGCTTCCTCTTTCTCTGATCCTCCATAGCTTCTTCTGAACCAGAGGTCTGCATCAGTGACGAACCTGAAGATGTCCCAGACGAGGAAGCCATGGAAACAACACAGAGCCGAGATCTCTCGCTAGAACTTGTTGAAGAGAGGGAAAATAGCAGGACCCAGATAGCTAAAAATCTAAACTATTTTAGAATAATAGAGATCAATAGTAGTTTAAACGCTAATTACTAGAGGATTAAGGAACAATCATGAAACGTAGTAAAGCCAGTAGAGGAAAACAACGGAGAAAGATTGAACTAAATGGGTCCTGCGCCTGTGTGAGGAATCGATCATGCACCAAGCAAGGATTTCACTGAGAACTGGAGACATGAATCTCAAACATTAAGAACCAACAATTGAGCATCTACAAAATCTTCTCAAGACCTGGTAACTTTCGATGAAATTTCAGTGCAACAGCCCAGAAACTGAAACACCTGAAGAAACTTCCAAATTTGCAGAAGATTAGAAGGTAATTTCAAGCCAGGAAAGTGGAAAACAAGTTGAAGATAGCTTCAGATAAAAGCAGAGTTTCTTCAGAGGAAGAATATGAAGGAAAGCATCCGAAAGAAAAGAAAGGAGGAGGGGTCGATGAAGAAATTTGGGGAAGAATTTATAGATCAAATGGCACAAACTTTATGAATAAAAAAGAAAAACTCGGAGAAATAAAAAATAATTCAGAGAAAAGGGAATCCCTCACATAAAGTGGAGGAAAAAGCTGATGAGAGAGAAAGAGAGAAGCTTCAATGGTCCATGGCCATTCGCATAACTGTGAAGGTCCAGCTGGGAACCAACCAATATTTGATCGCATCACGAAGGTACGAGTATCCGAATCCATGACTGCAACTGCAAGATGCTGTTTTTTTTTCATAAAATAAATATAATTTAATTGTAAATTATAATGTCGACAAATATAGTAATGGTGAGGGCGACTCTTTTCAACGTGGCATCATCGTGCTATTGGACCATATATTAGGTCGAAATTCCTGATTCATAGAGATTTAGGTGGAGGGGAATGTTATTGTGAGGGACAATTCATGGCTAAAAGCTAGGCATTTATCAAAATGGTGCACCTCTTAGTTTTCCAAAATGTTCCTTGGGAATATATGTTGGGAACAAAGTTAATGACTTGTTCTTGCATGCCTTTGTCTTTGAAGTTTAATGGAACTGTCTCCATTCTGTGTGCCATGCATTACTCCTTTTATGTAAATAAAAAAATATCATGTCAACAAAATAAAAATAAATGGATGATGGATTTTTTATGTAGTTTCGTGTTTGATTTATGTCTAATCACAGTGTAGAGGCAGACCTATCTTGTATCCAAAAAGCGAAATCACTCGCCCTCAGTGCCCCAATATCTCAGCCCGACAGTTTGTCAGGGGGCTAAATCACGGTGACTCAGCGGCCTAGAGATAGAATACATTTACCTGATATTCCAAGGAGCTACCCCAACATTAGGGGTAACAACTCCCACACTGGGACAGCGCTGACGTCGAATCTAGGCTCTTGAACTCAATCTACTATCTCTGAACCAACTGAACTATGCCCTTGCGGGCGAGGCAGACCTATCTTAACTCTATCTTGTGACCTTATCCTCAAGAAGAAATTTCATTAGAGTAACTATAGATTTAATTTTTCAACCAACCTTATCTTTTGGTAAAACATACTAAATTAATTCTTTAAAAAAAATTCAAATAAATTGATTCATCTAAAGTTATCCAAATTTTTTTTTAAAAGGTTGTATTTAAACTTTTAAATTACCTAAAGATATTCTAGTCTTCCACCCGTCACTTTTCACACGTCAAATTCGACTTTGTATGTGAACCATGCTCTGTTATTTCTTTATTCTTTTATGAATCATCATTTATAGCTACATCATAAATTTCAATTTTGAGTCTATCGCTCAATAACTTACATTAACATAAACATAAATATACATAACATGTCACGTTTTTAAAACATTATTGTTTCGTTTGAGGCCTTTCTTAATTGTTTACTTTTCATATCTTCTATGTAATGAGTTTAAGATCATATGCAAGTAAAAAAGGTTTTCCTAATCACTCGCCCCTTCAGAATAGTGTTGAAATACACATATTTGGAATGACCGTTTGAAATCTCGAGTTGCACAACTTTACATTATAGTTGAGAGAACCTATCAAAATCGAATTAGTCTTTTTAGCTACTCACATTTTCAGAAGAGCTTTGAGATACTCTGGACCTACAGGGACCATTCGAACCTTCACTCACAACTCATTCAATAATCTGACTCACAACTCATTTTGTAACATCCCGTTTTTTTTTTTTGTAACATAAAAAGCTTTTCGTTGAAAATTCTTTTATCAAACATATTCATATATTTATACTTACAAAGCGGAAGCTAACATTTCAAATCACACTTACAAATAGTTAAACATAGGTCATATTTTCAAAATATAAAACTTTACAAACACTAGTTATTTGTAATTCAAAATAACCTTTTTACAAATTCTCTTCAAAACACGTGTCTTTTAGTGAGCTTACTCCACCGGTCAAAATCTCGCTTAACAACGGCAAGGCTTCACGGTAGACGCTCTCCTCCTCTTTCATTGATCAATCATCATGTAACATTTCTTCAACATTTAAATCCTCACCTACATTGCAAAGTCTAACTAATGAGCTTAAAGCTCAGTAAGTAGTGCAAATAAAACATGCATGATGTAATGCATGATATGATTTAAAACCATGTAGCTCATTTCATTTTCGTGGTGTGGATCCGCCCCCCATATGACGACCATCCACAAAACTTGATT
>QAOC01018801.1:45646-68222 GCA_003255005.1 Begonia fuchsioides
AACCCAACATATATTACCCACCATTGGGTTCTAAGATCTATAACTTTCTCTATACCTTTCCAATTCAAGAAATTCTTATTGATGTAGTTTTATCTACTAATCTAGTAAATTTCATTAGAAGAAATCGACTTCATGTAATGACCCTAAAACCTCGGAATTAGGTAAACACCAAAATTGTTTCCAATTCGTCTCCATATTCGTCTTTTCTTAGTACATTTCATTCTTTAAACATAAAACATTATATTAAAAAAAAGTGGGGTGTTACACATTTATTCATTCTTTTTTTTTCATCTTTCTTATTTTTATTACATTGAACTCTTAGGGAATAATTTTATTTTTTTTAAACATGAATGCATGAATATATATATATATATATATGCACTTAATCATTGAACGTTCACATCTTTAAAATATGGGTGACAATATAACAGTTGATATACTATCTTAATATTAAAATATTAAAAGCAAGCAATTTATGTCACACAATTCACTAAACAGTACATATAGACTTGATCAAAATTGATCAAACATAGACTCAATCAATAAATTCATTATCATGTAATTAAACATAATACTAAGTAATAAAATCACTCTTTATGATGAAAGTCTCTGAAGATATAAAACACACACTATGTTACTTACCTCTAGCCTTAGTTTTACTGGAGTCATACTTTGAATATTTCAATCGGTTGATAAAGTTATATCACAAAATATTTTCATCAAAATCTTATTTTTAGGTCAACTTTGGGGTTATATAATTGTTGCAAGAAATATTGGATCGCTATAGTACTAGTGTCCACTTGCTCATGAAAAAATCTACTTTAATTTTGTAACAGAACAAAAATGCAACTAAAGTTGCTAAGAGTCTCATTTTTAACAACGTTCAAAGTCATCTAGTTTCACATTGTTTTTCAAAAACCTTAATATTTGACTTATATTTCAACATTCATGACTCTTTCATCTTATGTCTAATTAATTCTATTCAAACTTCACATAACTCGTCTTTGTGTGTGTTTAAAACTTTATAGAAGACATTATGCTCAGTCCTCTTCTGAATCTCTCTCTCTCTCTCTCTCTCTCTCTCTCTCCCTCGCCGCTGTTCCGAAGGCTACAATCTGCGACGAGGTGAGAGCTAGGCGACTACAGACGGCGAGACAACGGACGGCGAGGCGACGAGATCTGGCCAGGCGACGACGCGAACGACCGACTTGGCGACGAGATCCGGCGAGGAGACGACGCGAACGACCGACGAGGCGAGACAACGGACGGCGAGGCGCGACGACAGCGACCTTTTCTACCAATGCCCGTTTACAAAAATTCTAATGTCAAATAAAATATCTACTATAACTTTGTTTGAACACTTAACTTCATCAAATGTCACGAAGACCTTTGTTTTTAATTTTCTTTTCATAATCCTTTATTGTTCTTAATAGTGACTTAGTGAGGTCAGCATTCTTTAAAAGTTGACGTTGATAATTCTAATCTATTCTCTAATTATTTTTCTCTACATTGTATAATCTAAATTTATATTTATTCCACAACCCGTATAAATGATTATCAACAAATAATCATCTAAGGGTGTAAAAAACCTTTGCCAATCCTCAAGAAGAAATTTGCTGATTACACTAAAAAATTGTCAACAAACTCGGTTTTGAACCGCGGTTTTGGAGGTCATGGCAGAGGAGCAGGTTTGGTTTTCTAAAAATTTATCGCTTCAGGGTTAATTTCGAACGGCTATAACTTTGGCTAGAAAAATAGGATAATAATTAAACTACTGGCCATTTTCTCGAAATGGGTGTTTTCACAAAAACAGGATTAACAAGTTGAAGGAAGGATGGATGAGAAGCTACCTCTAGCTTGCAAAGGAGGCCAAAACCTAGTGAAACTATCAAAGTAGTAGGATATTACTCACTTCATCGGTTCGTTTGTTGGGGAGTATTCTCAACCTCAAGAAAGAAGAAGATTATGGCTGTTATTCTCATTTATCAAAAAATAAATTACATAGTGAGTTAAGTATGAATATAGTACATACAAACCCGAGAGAATGCGTGGACGCGTGTATGTGTGATGGTGTTCAAAGATTGGAAAGATTTTATAAGGGTTGCCAAACTTGTCTTGCCTATTTTTGGGCAACGTCCCTTCACTATCCGAGGCCACATTTTACGTGGTCCCTCCCTCTTCAAATGCACTCAAAAATATATTTTCTCCCTCCAATTAAGTGGCCGGCCAGGAAACGACCGTAATCAAAATATAAAGTCTCCAACTAAAGATAAAGACACAACACAACATTACACCAAGCCGGCTGCAAGGAAACGGCCATTTCCTCCTTCAAAGATTGATTGTCTCTTCCTCAAAGTGAAGTTTAATGGCACTTCCCAGACAATTTTTCCGTCGTTGCCAAAAAAATGGTAAATTCTCATTCTGATGCATTACTCTTTTTATGTAAATAAAATAAATATTATGTAACTAAAATAAAAATAAAGAATGATGAAATTCGTAATGCTGTTAGGTGTTTTATTAATGTCTCATCACAATGTAGAGCAAGGCCTATCATAACTTCATCAGGTAACCCTCTCCTCAAGAAGAAATTTCACCATCTAAACTAGGACTAGATTGGAAACCGAAAGACTTGAACATTAAATGAAAGCTACAATCCATAGTGTTTGCTATTGATATGATCCTTCCCGGAAAAGAAAGTGATTAGTGATCAGATGTTTGAAAAGGAAAGAGCAAGGATAAATACAAAACCTTGACATAAAGCTGATGGTAATTTGAACCTTAGGTTAGGAAAGTTGAAGACTCAAATAGTCAAAACAACGATGAGACTAAAAACATTAGTTAGAATGACGCTACAATCGGAGAGATTTCACTTGATAAGTTAGAAAACGACATTGTTGGACTTGTCGATAAAAGAGTGAACAATACTCGTTTAGTGGGAGAATTTCTCTCACAAAATATAAATCTTCAATTCAAATTCAAGTTTATGAAATTGTACAAACTCCCCTCCTTTTATACAAGTACAACCTTACCAATCTCCCTTCAAAGTAGATGAAGTGTACCACTCATAACCTTTTCTTATACTTACCTTCCAAAGTGTACGATGTGTACAACTTACGTTCCCATCACTTACCTACTTCTTCTCCAACATACAGAATATATTTGAAACATCTAGATTAATAGTTGACCAATTGGATAAGAGGTTGGCTTTAAAGGCTTTTAAAGTAACCAAATATTTTTTATGATAATCGTTTGTGAAAATGTATGAAAGCTAAATTAAATTATGCTGTTAATGAATCTCTTGTGAAACATCCTTGTAAAAGGGTACACCTAATATCTAACAAGTTGGTCAAGTGTTGCAAAATTTTATAAGTTTTTCTCAGGTTATGTCAACTGATGTTCACATGTGTCGACCACAACAATTCTAGAGAAGATATATGTAAACCGCTATATACATATGTCGACCGCAACAATTCCAGAGAAGAGATGTATGTCGACCGCTATATACATATGTCGACCAGAATAACTTCAGAAAAGATATATATGTCGACCGCTATATACATATGTCAACCGCAACAATTCCAGAGAACAGATGTATGTCGACCGCCAAAGAGATGTGTGTCGACCGCTCAAGATCTATGTCGACCAGAGGAAAAGTTTCAGAGATGTAACCTATGTCGACCGATACAGACTTATGTCGACCGATGATTTCCCAGAGACAAACTTAATGTCAACCGCGCAAGACCTATGTCGACCGATGTGAAGCTCCAAAGACGGAACTTATATCGACAGCTAATTACTTGTGTCAACCGCTGAAGTTCCAGAAACAAACCTCATGTCGACCGCAGCACCTACAAAGACTAATTAACTATACCTATGTCTACCACTCCACGATTATGTCGACCGCCCATGATCTACTACAGAGTTAAAGCTCCAACGGCTACTTTCTAATGAGTCTAAATGGCTATATTGCGGTCGACTCCCGTACTTATGTCGACGGCCCGAGCCTGACCTGTATAAATAGTTGAAGAGAAGCCCGTTAAAGTATCAATTTTCTTGAGAGAAAAACATGCCGAAATGCTGCTAAAATTATTCTCAAGTCATTTTACTCTCTCATCTCTTGTATTCACTTTTGATTATTCATCTTGTGATTGAGAGAGTCGGTTTAGAAACCGTAAATCCTTGTAACGATACAATTGAGTGAACTTCTAAAAGGGGTGACGCCTCTAAGAAAGAAGAGTCAAGTTGTAAAGGTTAGATTGACACCCGAAAGCTCAATCAAGTGAAGGATCTTCAAGGATCTTCAAGGATCTACCTTGAAGCGCGGACGTAGGCAGTTGTTGGCCGAACCGCGAAAACCTATCAGTGTCAAATTCTCTCTCTCAACTCTTACTTTGTTGATTGTGCTTGAATAAACTGAATTTAATAAACAATCCTTTTATTTTTGTACTTAAGAAATTTAACTTACGAAAAATTGTTATTAACCTAATTCACCCTCCCACTTAGGTTAAAAACCGGTCCTACATAAGCATCACCATATAATGATGTAACAACCCTCATTTATTTTTAGATTTTGTGACTTTAAGATAGAAGTGTTTTAAGATTATTTTTATGAATGTTGGTTAAATATTGAAGTATTAAGGTATTGTGGATATTAGTAAATTAGTAGGTTGAAGGTGATGAAGAAAATAATGGTTAAGCGGTCGACACCTTAGCAACCGGTTGACATATAGAAGCTCTCGGGAATAGATTCGGTCGACACCATGGTTAAGCGGTCGACACCATGGTCAACCGGTCGACATAGGATAGCTCTCGGGGATTTAAGCGGTCGACACCTTGGTCAACCGGTCGACACATTATTAACCGGTCGACATAGGATAGCTCTTGGGAATTTAAGTGGTCGACACCATGACGAGCGGTCGACACCTTCCCCGATTTAAGTTGAAAAGTCAACAAAAACTTGGAGAAATCTGATGGGTGGACGTGAGAGAAACATTGATTTTTGTTTAATTAATGAGATAAGAAGGCATGGTCTATCATTTCCCTTCCAGCACGACTTCTTCTCCCTATTTTCCTCTGAATTCTCACGTCTTGATCAAGGGGAGAGTGAGATTGAGAAAGAAAAGAGGTATTATGAGAGAAAAAAGTGAGAAAGTGAATTATCTCAAGAGAGGTGAGGTGGAAAACTTTGAAGCTTTCGTGAAGGCTGAAGTTCAAGGTAATTTTTTCTGTCCTCTAAAGTTGTTCTAGGTTCAGTAAAGATAAAATGATGGTATTGGTTGGATTGATGGATAAATATGAATGATTCATGTTAATTATTGTGAAATCGGTTAATTATGTACAAAGTTAGGGTTTTGAAGATTCGGTCGATATGTGGTACGAATTGGAGTTTGTTTTCTTTATAAGAGTTAAAGTAGACTGTTTGAATCACTCAATTCGGAGCTATGTAGACAAAGTTATGGATGTTGCAAGTTAGTAGACGAAAACTGGGAGAGGACTGCGATCGACCCCTTTATGTTAGGTCGACCGGTTCCCGATTTCCAGAATGCATGCTCTCTGTTTTGTCACATCGTTCGACACCTTATAAGTTAGGTCGACCGGTCCTTGATTTCAAGCAATGCATACTCTTTGTTTTGTCAACAATGGTCGACACTTCATGTTACGTTAGTTTTCTAAATTTAGTGTCTTCTAAGAAGTTGCAGTAGACTCTTTAAGGAACAATTTGACACATTGAGCATCACAAATGGATCATTATCAAGGAAGTTTTAGTTGTTTGAAGTTCGAATAGAAAGTTAAGACTTTATGCAATAAAACGGGTCATGTTACCTGATTTCTGATCCTTTAATGATCTATATGTTTAGGTCATCAATTGGATTAAATGACTAATCAAGGAGGAATGGGTGCAAATGACTAATCAAGGAATTAGAGCACAAGAGTGTCCAAATGATACAGTTATTGAGTGACGACCGACGAGGAGTGACGCAGGACACACACACAGTTATAATATAAAATGTTTTAAATGTTTTGAAAATGTAATTAAAATTTATATGTCATTTTGGAGTGATGGATTACAAAGGTTTTGAAAATGAATGTACCTTACGTTGAAGTAATTTTCTTCCGCTGCAGATTTAAATTATTAAATGCTTATGTATTTTATTTAAAGGTGGAATTCAAATGTATGTTTTTATTATTCGACGGTTTTCCTTGTAAACTATTTTATAAACCAAAGATAGTTTTTAGAAATTAAAGTAACAATTTTTCCACCAATGTAAGAAAGTAATGTAAGTAAGTAAGTAATAACCCAGTAACGGACCGGTTCTCAGGTTGTCAGTAATATAAGAAAGTAAGTAAAAAAAACAGTAAGCGACGGCCTGGGGATCAGGTCGTTACAAATGGTTTATAGTTAGCATACGATAACAGTTGATTTTCTCGATAATTCTTTGGATATAGATATTGACTTGTTCCTTGAATTTCTTTGCTTGAGCTCGATTTATTAGCCCCTTGACAGCTTTTGTTCCTTCTATCTTTTTTGTTGTATCTTGTATGATGTCCATATTATTCTCGTTGTCATGAAAAGGATTTGCCCCCAAACCAACTGCATCAATTGAAGATAAATCAGAAACATTAAATATGCCACTAACACTACTCACTCGAGATCAAAACGTTAGGCACTATCATTGATGCGTTCAAGAATTTGAAAAGGACCATCACCACATGGAAGTAGTTTGGAACAACTTTGGTTGAGAAACGCTCTTTGTACATGTGCAACCAAACTCAATCTTCTGGTTAAAAAATGGCCTTGTAGCGACATTGGTTAGCTAGTTTCATGCATTGTTCAATGCACCTCTCCATGTTTGGCTTCGTGGTGTCATGTACTTTTTTCACCAGTTGTGCCTTAAGCTTTCCAACTAAATTAACACCCTCATAAACAAGTAAGGATGAGAAATCTAAAGGATTAACAAATTAAACTCATAAACTATCTCAATAGGTCAAAATTTAGTAGAAGAATGCATAGAACGATTATAGGAAAACTCGACATGCGGTAGACTCTCTTCTCAAGTCCTAAGGTTCTTTCGAATGATAACACGCACCATTGTAGATAGGGTTTTATTGACAAACTTAGGTTTAGGGGTGCTCGTTGTCTAGGTTTGTCTGGTTTTTCTGAAAATTATGATCAGACCGCAAAAAATTTGGTTACAAAATTTATGGACTAGAACCGGACCATTAGAAAAATAGAATAAGATCAAAAGCGGGCCATATATTTGATCTGGTTTCGGTCTTTCTCATTATATACTTTTTTTATAAAAATGAATTTAAAGAAACTAAATTAAAATAAAGTCTTGAAAGTTACAAATTTAAATAAAATCATTTAAAAAGTATAATGACATAATAGATTATAAAATTATATCAAACTTACCGAAAAAAATTTCAATAATGAAATTAAAGTTTAATAACAAAAAGATTATAAACTTTAATTAATAATTATTTAATTGTCAGGTTTAGGTTTAATGGTTTTACTATATTATACCTGAGCAACTAAATTGGTCTTATATAATGCAAGACTGTGAAGGAACCGTATGCATATAGAACCGATCAAAACTAGACCAAATATTTTGGTTATGGTCTAATTTTATGGTTTGGCTTGGTTTTTAAACACTTTTACTCAGTTTGTTCATCGGTTTGTAGGTGACAAGTGGTGAAAAATAATAATTTTTTGTTCCACATATTTTTCCTAAAATACCTTAAGAATTTGACATCTCTATCTAAAACTACAGACTTAAGAGTCCCATAAATTCTAACAACCTCTCAAAAGAAAAATCGCCCACATGAGATGCATCATCAAATTTTTGACATAGAATAAATTATTCATTTTAGAAAACCTATCGACCACAACGAAGATAGAATCATTACCCTAATGAAATCCATGGAAATATCTGTCCAAGGGATTCTAGGATTGGTAGTGGCATGTAAAAACCAAGGGGTAGACTTGGATTATCGTATCGTAATACATTTGTTGTGAATCCTTTCAACATCCATTTTTATATGTAGCCAGTAAAAGTAGTATTGAATAACAACTAATGTCTTGGCAATTGCAAAATGACCCATTAGACCTCATCCATGTGCTTCTTTTACCAAAAGCTCTCTAAGAGAACAAATTGGAACACACAACTTATCCCCAAAAACCCATCAGGCTTATAGTACTCCACAAAACCAAATTGACTTATATAACTCCCCAAAATCATTATCGCCTTAGTATAAATCTTTAATAAGTTCAAACTAAGTAATGAAATACCTAAAGTGGAAATGAGAACGTACTTGTGAGAAAGAGAACGTACTTTTCATCATCTACCACATTCTATTTACCTTTCTTCTAGTGGATGACTTAGGGAATTCTAAAAACTTCATCCATCTCACATGATGTTTGTTGAGCTTGTAACGATCTTTAAAATATTTAAAGGATTCATGATATGTTTGAATAGTGAATTATTGTGCCAGTAAGCATTTCAAAGGCCCTAACCAATGCATACAAATCTATGTCGTATGTTGGATAGTTTAAGGTTGCTCCTCCTAACTTTTCACTAAAATAGGTAATTGGGCGATGATCTTAGATTAGAACTACTCTTATTCTCATGCTTAAAGCATCACGCTTCACGTCAAATGGTTCCTCGAAGTTCGGTAATGGCAACGAGGTGGATTGGTTAACCTTTACTTAATCTTTTAGAATTTTTCCTTCTTTGCTTTTCTTCATTTGAAACTGACATTCTTTTTAATTACCTCAATGAGAGGGGAATTAATGGTATTAAAATTCTTAACAAAATGGCAGAGAAACTTACAAGTTCATAAAGCTACAAACTTGATTTGTGTTGGCTGGTGATTTTAAATCTTCATTGCAGCCTTCTCTTGGCCAACCAATGTAACGTTCTTCCTTGTTCAAAATATTTTTTTTTACTTGTAGCAAAAAATATTTTCTCATAAAATTGTGTAATGCAAATAGGAAAACTAAATTTACTTAAAACACATTTACAACATGTTAGGTCCAGCAAACTGTTTACAAGCTATATATACAAAGTTGAAAACTTCTTTCCCTAACCATTATTTATAATTGTTCAAAATCTTTTTCCTCAGGTCAAAATATGCACAAACAACGCCAATCACCACCATAAACAAAGCAATCTATTTCGTACACCTCTTAGTGTACGTCTTCCGAACCTACATCATAAAACTCATCTATGAGCATAAGGTCAGTAAGTAATATATGATATGCATGAATATGTAGATGATATACATAAGTAAAACTTTCAATTTAATTATGGACCTTTCTTTCCTTTAATTCCTATATTTTCTCATCACTAGTGCTTTCAGGCAAGGAACGAGAGACCATAAACTTGAGTACACCTAAGCGGATAGTCAACTCAATTCCAAGGGTTGAGAGACCACAAACTTGAGTCTACCTAGCGGAATAGCCAACTCAAATCTCTTCTCAATGACATTTACATAGCTTTATCTTTATTTCTTTTGTCTTTCTCTTTTGTTGGTTATTCGAGTTCAACCCGTTTTCATGTTATGTTTCATATGAAATCTCATGCATGTATATAGTTCATAACTTTTTATAGAACATAATACACGAGATGCTCATGAACATGCTCAATATGAACGTATCAAGCAGTTAAATAATGAATAACATTAAAACAACAATCCAATATATCATAAACCAAATCATGCTTTTCTACATCATTTTATACGTGTATTTCATCTTGACATATAAAGCATAAAACAACATATTAAAACAAATTTCTATTGTTCTATGACGTAGACACAAATAAGGAAAAATCACACACAATGCTAATTATCTTTGTTTATTATAAGCAAGTATTTCTAGTAGTAGGTAAAATTGTAGATCACTTTCACTTCAATTACCTAAGATCATTCATAATTTTCAGAATCAATGTTGTGTTTCGAGGTAACTTCAAAATATAATAACTTGTTCTATATATATAATGAAATGCTATAATTCCAAAGCCCATAAGTCACTTAAGGTGTCCAATTTGCTGTACAAAAAGATCTAGGACCTTTGATTAGTCTATCATTGGTTTCAAACATGAAATCTAAAATTATACAGAATTGAAAATTTTGTAGTACATTTCTTTCGTCACCACGTCTTAGAAATCCTTAAAAACAGATGGCACATCACTAGGCATAAAATTATTAGGAGTGTTAGTAAAAAAGAATTGTTACTTGTGCAACAAGAGGATCATGAAAATTCCAATCGAGTGGGTTCTATTCACTTCACTTGCCTTCATCAAGAATTTTTTTCTCTTTTCCTCTTTCTTTTAAATCTTCTCTTCATTCTCTTTTTTCTTCTTTTCTTCTTTAACTTTTTTGCTTTCAAACTCTTTTTTACTCTTTTTCTTTTTCTCTTCTTTGTTCTCTCTTGCTTAATTTCTTTTGATTAAAACTTTCTTGGACTCTGAATTGATCTTCGTATACTTTCCTTGGTAACATAGGAATGAGGCTAACATGTTTGTTGAACACAAACGAGTACTTTTTAGTGAATCCATCATATTTTACTAACCGTTTTTAGTGCATGGACGCCCAAGTAGAAAGTATTCAACTTCCATAGGTACTACATCACATAACACATCACCTTCATGCTTGCGTATACGCAATACAACCATTACTTGTTTATTGACCTTAACTTCATTACTTTGATGGAACCATTGTAGCTTGTAAAGTTGGGGATGCTTCTTTACTTATAAACACAATTTTTCAACTAAAATATTACTTACAACATTAGTACAGCTTCCTCCATCAATTACCATACTACATACCTTGCTTTAGATATGACATCTAGTGTGAAAGATGTTCACTCGCTACATTTCATTTTATACTATCTTGGTTGAGCATTCAAATCCCTTTGGGTAACAAGTAGTTCACTTTCAACATCATATTCATCTTCTTTTGTTTGAATTGTCTACGCATTCAACTTCAGAATCATGATCCATCTAATTTTTTACAGTATCACGTATCACCATTAACTCTTTTCTTTGTACAGTGGCTAGCTATGTGTCCCATGCATTGACATTTAAAACATTTGATCTCACAATTGCAAGAAATAGATAGATCAAATATACCTTGATTTTCCGAGCAACGGGTTATATCTTTTGGTTCCAGTTTGACTTTGGAAATCTGTTGCAGCTTGATAGCCATATGTAACATATCCTCCAAATCTACATAAGATTGCAGCTTGATCTTATATTGTATTTCTAAATTGAGTACTTCCAAGAATCTAGCCTTAGTAGCTTCTCGATCTTTCTCGATATTGCCTCTAATGATGATCACTTCCATCTCTTGGAAATATGCTTTCTCAGTCTTTGTACCCTAGTTGAGTTTATGCAATTTTTGTCATAAATCTTGATACAATCGACTGTACAAACTTTTTTTTCATGGCGGATTTCATCTCATCCCATGATAGGTTTTTCTCCATTTCTTCTTCTATTCACGGTTTGTTCATCCCACTAAGTAATGTTATAACCGGAAAACTCAATAGTAGCGAGTTTTACCATTTTCTCTTTAGAATAATAATGACAATAAAAGATTAATTCAACTTTCTTGCCCACTCAAAATATGCATCCCAATCATTCTTCCATTGGAAAGATGAAATTTTCAATTTGATGCTCCTTAAACTATCATCCATGTGATTTCTAGAATTCTTCCATTACTCCGAATATCATTTGTGATGCATCATCTTCTCTATCATGATTCACATCTCTAAACTCATCTCTTCCTCTACGAAGTGGATTTTGATTGTTTATATTTCGAATGAGGTTCAAGTGTTGTCATTGTTGTCGAGCATTTTCTTTAATAGCATCAAGTCGCTCATTGAGATGGCCAAGTTCATCTATCATCATACTTCTCATTTCACCCATCATCATAGTTGCTTCAACAGAACAACAAATAATCACAAGCTTTAAATTATTTGCATAGCAGATCAAACTATTCCGAGATGATTGTTTTATTGAACAAAACTTTGATCTTTTGATGTGTTTGATGGACTCAAACTATTAAACTTTGGCTATGGCAATAATAATTCATTTCGATCGAAAGATAGAAATGCATGATGTATTTCAAATGCGAGAAGATTAATAACTTTTTTCTCTTTTTTGGAAACTTCAAATCGTGCGAACTAAATACATTTTTCTCTTTTTTGGTAATAAAATATCGTAGCTCTTATACTAGATGATATGATCCTCCCGAAAAGAAAGTTATCAGTGATCGAATGTTAAAAAGAAAGGGCAAGGATAAGTATGGAACTTTGATCCGAAATTGACTGTAGTTTGAGCCTATTGAGTGGGAGAAGTTCTCTCATAGAATATGATAAGTTGAAAAACAACGTTGTTAGTTAAGTATGAATATGTATCACACAAATCCTACAAGAAAGAGTGGTCGTGGGTGTGAGTGTAGTGGTCAAAAAATGGAAAGATTTGGCAAGTGTCGCCTAATTTCAAAACTTGTCTTGCTTATTAAAAAATTAAGGAATAGCACATTAAAAAAAGTTATGTATGAAGCCGGCTTCAAGGAAAAAGCTCTTTCCAACTTCGAGGACAGATTGTCCCCGCCCCAAATTGAAATTTAATGGAACTTCAAGGAATACTTTTTGTTGCTTTCAAAAATTCTCTAATTTTTTTGCACAACTCTTTTTATGTAAATAAAATAAATTATGTCACTAAAATAGAATAAAAGAAGATGGAATTCGTAATGCGGTATGTTGTTTGATTTATTTCTTATCAGAACCTAGAGGTGTTAAGTCTTGGAAGAGACTTGATTTCAGCACTTTTGACTTGAAAATTTGTCAGGAATTGAGTGATAAGCTTCTGTCGGATTTGTATCTCTTCAAGTAAATGCCATAACATTGTTATAGCATTAGTATAGACCAAGTCGTCCCAATTTAACTCGAAAGCGAATGGAATTTGTGATTAAGTTTACGATGCGGCCTTAGTGTTGCACGTATTATTCTAGGTGATGAGCTACATAAAGTGGATGCAATACTACTTCATTAAACACATACAACACTTCTTTCTAGATATTGGATAATCTTGTCTTCTGTGATCTAACTTTTGGCTAGATTGGGGTGTACCTTTTTTATAACTTTTTGGGGAATGTTGCTGCGTTAGTGTTGAACAACTTGATTTTCTCCTTATTTTCAACACTACAACATGAATCCCACATATATAATGAACACAATATTATCGAATGAGCCAGAATCGGTTGCACGAATAGTTAGATTTATTGTAATTCGACGGTACATATTTTCTTGTGATTATGTTTAGCTCATGTGGTATTTTTTTGACAAACTGTTGATTTGTTATTTCTTAACTTGTTTTACTTTTTGGTAATAATGAAAATTAGTGAGAGAGGAGTTAATTGGAGAGCAATGCCAACCCTTATTTGAGAAATATTTTCATCTATTCGCCATTAGTGTTGTAGCATCCTCTGTAGCACTAGCAACGTACAAAAGTTATTCAATTAGAGAATCCTCCTGCAAGTCATTTCTCCTCTCTTAATCTAGTTTTAAATTTTACTTATATCGATAATACTTTTTAATCAACTATTTCACAACTATTCTTTTTAGAATTTATCTCTTGGTCTTCGTGTGATTGACAATCTCTAACTTTACTTGATCGTGCCCTTGTGATACCTTGAGTTAAATGTTCTAAAATCATTTTTTTGGATTAGGATGAGTACCTTATTTTGGATATGTCATGTCAAATTATTGTCAATGGAAAAAAATGTAAGAGTTGTTATGACCCAAATTATATTTTAACTGAACGAGCTTGTATATCAATATTAGAGTTTTATTTTTTTTTTATATTATATTTGAGTTACAAAATTCACTTGCCTAGTACATTAATTTTGATTTGGTGAACTTCTCATATATTCGTGATTTTTGCAAGTTCAAGGTTTTCTATATATATAGCATTTATTTTATTTTATTTCTGATTATTAGCATTATTCCAAAAAAGCAAATATTATAGGCCATCTAAACACTTTCGCTGCACCTAGAGATGATCGCAGTCTAGGTTAGTTTGGTTTTTTAAGAAATAGGATTGAACCATTAACATTTGGTACCAAAATTTTTAGACTAAAACTAGATTACTTAAACACTAGGACCATACCATATATTCGGTTCTGGTTATGGTTTGTCTTGGTCATTTTCGATAAATATTTTAAAAATAATGATAATAAATTTTATTGGTTTTTTAAATTTCCGTAGCATGTTATTTTCTAATTTATCTATGAATTTCCGTAACATTTCTATAACATTTATATTGAGTGAGAAAATCATATCTAAGCCGCATCATTTCATTGTCATTTTTCCAGTTTAGCTATATCATGATTAGGGGTGGGCATCGGATCGGATCGTTGTCGATCCAATCCGATCCGACAAAAGTCGGATTGTAGATTGTAATCCGATCGGATCGGCGCAAATCTGTAATCCGATCCGATCTGATCTGACGCCCAACCCAATGTTATCGGATCGGATCGAATCTGCCCGATTCATTTTCCAGAGAAGTTCATCTCATGTATTTTTGAAATTTTCCCTGCAATCCGAACTCCAAACCAATCCATAATCCAAAACTATCCATAATCTAAATCTATCAATAATCCAAAACAAAGAATTCGTCTATGGAAGTACTGGGGTCGACACATGTAGGTTGGAGTCGACATAATTTAAGCGATTAAGTCGACATGTAAAGTGCAAGCTCAGCTTTGAGGGGTCGACATATAGAATATGGTAAGGTCAACATAATGTCTTTTTTAGGGTCGACACAGACAGTTTGGATGGGTCGACATATTTGCACGCTGCACTGCCTTTTTGGGTCGACACAAGTTGTTTAGTTGAGTCGACACAATTTGGAAGACTCGGCCTCTGTTTTGAACATGGGTCGTCACAAAGCACTAAGGGTCGACACAAATTATGAAAGGCTAAGCTTCTGAATTTTACGTGGGTCGACACAATACACTATGGGTCGACACAAAACATTTTGGGTTAAGCTTCTAGATTTTACAAGGGTCGACACATGACACTATGGGTCGACACAAAACACTGCATATATTTGAAACTTCGGAGTAGAACGTGGTCCCCAAATCGGGGTTGGAAGTCCCCGTTCGTCGATTTTTCATGAAACAGGGACTTCGAACCCCGATTCGGGGACCTTCAGATTCAAACGGGAACCTCAGATCGGGGTTAAAAGATAAAAAAAGCAAGAATAAACGTAGACTATCTCTAAAAACAATCAATGTATGAAGTATCAATAATCCAAAACAATCAAGAATACAAAAACAATTCATAATGTAAACATAATACATAATCTAAAACATTAAAAACTATCCAATCTGATTCAAAGTGTCAGATTACATTTCAATAATCGGGTCTACGTCTCCCCCGGTTGTATTTTCCGTAATTTCTACAAAACAAAAACACATGAAACAAGTTTATTAATATAACACTAATAAATAGTAATCTTAACAAATAACGCATAGTCGAAATATATCTTCGTCAATTGTTGTGTAGTCTTCCAATACCTCCGACAAAAATGGAGTTTCTGATTCAGAACGGAGCCAACTCTGAGTGCATATAAGGGCCTCCACTGTTTTCGGTAACAGCGAAGTGCGGAATGGGTCGATAACACGACCACCACAGCTAAAAGCTGACTCCGACGACACACTAGAAATCGGAATGATTAACATATCCTTCGCTATCCTACTCAAAATTGGAAATTTATGGGAATTCAATTTCCACCATAGTAAAAGGTCAAGATTCTCGGAAAATTCTTCAACAGCATCATGTAGGTAGACGTCAAGTTCCGATCTACTAATTCTAGACTCGGTAAAAGATGACCCGGAGTATAATCTAGAAAATAAAGGATCCTTCAGTAGTGGTGCGCTAACATTGGACGAACTAGATGATGCGTCACTTGAACCCTTATACTCACTGTAAAATCGGCGTAAAAGTACATCAACTTTGTCATAATATTCACGCCTGCGATCGTCCCCCATCAGAATGGTCAAATAAAGTTTTAACATATTTGTTTTGCATCGAGGATCTAAAACCACTGCAATCCACATAAGTTTATTCATTTTTTCGACGCCGCCCCAATACTTGTCAAATTTCGCAATCATGCCATTAGCCATTGTTCTCAATAATGGATTAGAACTGTCTACGTGCATTTGAATATTAAGCTTCATTCGACATACCTCACTAACATACATGTTGGAGGTCACATACAGGGAACCCGATACTGTAACCGTCGAATCCTAGAAATTTTCCAAGAATTTGATAAATTGACTAATAATCACCCAATCTTCATCTGTTAGAGGCCCTTCTTCTCTCATATATGCTAAGAACTGAGTGTCAGATTCTGCAAGTTTGTCGAATGCTGCTGCATACTTCTCAGCTCTCTCCAACATAAGGTATGTTGAGTTCCATCGAGTAGGCACATCAGATGTTACATTGCCCTTAAATGTTATTTTCATCATGTCAATGCAACTTTTGAACTTCACT
Source organism: Begonia fuchsioides (assembly GCA_003255005.1). Taxonomy (NCBI): domain Eukaryota; kingdom Viridiplantae; phylum Streptophyta; class Magnoliopsida; order Cucurbitales; family Begoniaceae; genus Begonia; species Begonia fuchsioides. The sequence continues at coordinate 62,208 of QAOC01018801.1, forward strand.
AAATGTGCGGGTGAGGATTTAACGTACTTCACCGCCCTCCGTACTCGACTAATAGAAGCTTGATGTCTTTAAGCCCATCATTCACAATTAAATTGGTGATATGAGCAAAACATCGCACGTGAATGAAGTCTCCATCCAAAACCAATCAATTCCAATGTCGCAAACTCCTAACCATATGTGCAATGGCCACATCATTTGAGGAGGCGTCAATTGTGAACACCTTCTCAATCCCCCAATCACGCAAACATTTCTCAATTAATTTTCTGATGGTTTCTCCCCTGTGGTCGTCAATCTGCCAAAAATTTAGAATTTTCTTGTGCAATTTCCAATCTCCATCGACAAAGTCGCCTGTCAAAACAATATAGTTTAGATTTTGTGCTGACGTCCAACAATCTGTAGTAAGGAAAATTGTCTTGTTACTTTTACTAAAATATTCCTTCATCTGTTTTTTTTCTCTTATAAATCGCCTCGATATCCCTTGACAATGACCTGCGCGAAGGTAGAACCAACTCGGGGCGGAGATATGCACACCACTTTCTGAATCCTTCTTTTTCTACCATTCTCATTGGTAGTTCGTCAGTTATAATCATGCTCGCAAGTACTTCACGCGCTTCTGCCTGCGTGAAAGATGATACAGAAGACGAGCTTGCTTCCCCTTTCAGCATACTAAAAGACAACTTCTTCTGTAACTGATCTGTGGCCAACAAATACTTTGAGAAACTCTTCAAATGCTTTGTCATATTCGAACTTCCCGTCTTCTTCGTATGACATGCATATTTTTTTCCACAATGGTTGCAGCCAGCTCTCGGATCCTCAGGATCACATCCTCCAACCAATGTAAAATGATCCCAACATGCAGCCTTCAACGCTCTTTTTCTTGGATTAGGGGCAGGCTCAGAAAGATTCATAATTCCCGCAGGAGTTGTAGATATTGATTCTATCGTTGTGTCGATAGTTGCAAAAGTCGTACTTTCCATTCTGCAAAAAAACAACCAAACTAAATTTTAAAATTCTCAAATCTAATCAATATGATCAAAAAAGACAAGAACTCTACTTATAAACGAACGCGGGTTGATCGGGATCGCTCATTGCGGGGTTCAGAATCGCTCGTCGTCGGGGACCGGGGTTACGGATTTTGGGATTTAGGTATTTTGATTTGGAGTTGCCGAGTTGGATTTCAAATGCCGATTCGACGTTCGGATCGGATCTGATCGTCTTCAATCCGTTATCGATCCAATCCGATTAACGATCCGAATGTCGGATCTTAAATTGATTTTCCCCACAGATTACCTTTGCCCAATCTGACTCGATCCGATCCAATCTGATCGGATTGTCAGATTGGGTCGGATCCACCCAGCCCTAATCATGATGGCCCAATTCACGTTACCCAATTAGTTTTAATCTTAAATCACTTTTTTCTAAGGAAATCATAATAATTTTGTAATCTTAGAATTTATACGTGATTGTGGCATAGGCACTTGCAGAATAGTTTTTGAACCATATGGTCTTCAGCCTAATAGGTTATCATGATATTAACATTCACCATTTTTTGTGGCTTACTCCCTTCGACCTCTAATGAATGTTTGACATGTCGGATTACCATAAAACCTCCAAGTAATGTATTAGGCTAACGATAACACTATCAAGATATCAAGCTAGTCCAAGTCAATGTTGTTGTTCTTATCAGTGTAATTGTAGTTAACTTAAACTGCAACACTAAAATTAGCAAGCTAAATGGAAATAATAAAAAGTATTAAAGACTGGTCTTGGTCTAATTAGGGTAAAGTTGACTAGATTCACATTAAGGTAGCTTTGGGTATGGATGATGACATTGCAAATGGAAGCCTTTCCAACTAAAGAATTACTTTTTTTTCTTAAAAGAAGATTTTGTTGATTGATAGTTTTTACTATTTCTTTTTCAAAGTTGAGAAAAATAAGGGTGAAATGATGCGTTTGAAACGTTTGGCCAATGGATTTCTTTTAGTTAATAACTTTGAAAAATAAAGCCAGAAGGATTTCCATCTACCAAATAATAACCTCCAAGAGTTCTCTCCCTCACATAGAAAATACAAGGAATACACAAATTATACACTAACAACTAAATATTATGAAAAAGTACAGTTTGACAATTATTTTTGCTCTCTCTACCTTAGTTTTCACTTTTCAAGCAATGAGTAGGTATTTAATAGAAGTGGCTCGCCCGCTAGCTGGCCCGATGCAGTAAACGAGTGGAGTTAGCTCTGGTCTGTTATATGGGTTGAGTCGAGCAAGCTGATCTTGGGCATAGTGGGCGTGCTCAGCTCTCATGCTCGGCTCTGGCCCGTTAGACGAACTGACCTGAACATGCCTGATGTGCAACGACCGGACACCATCACGTAACCCCCGACGCACGGTCCCGACCCTAAGTTTTATCTAACTTAGTTGCTATTTTTACAGGTAACATTGACATTGAGAAGCCCTCGGAGAAAGATAGAGGGCAGCCGAAGTACTTGTTCGAATGGGAGCTCGAGGATCATGGCGCGCACGCATCAGCACTCGGGACACCCACACCGCAGCCTGCACGCGCCCCCACTACGGAGACAGCGCGCCCACCCGCGTTCGGCCTTGGGCGCACAACTTCTTTCTTCCAACCTGCGCGCGCCCCCACTATGGAGACAGCATGCCCACCCGCGCTCGGCCTTGCGCACACTCACTTCGGCAACAACGGTGCGCACCTCAACACAAGCCGAAAGATCAGCGCACCCCAGTTTTATCGCGAGCGCACACTGCAGCGCCCAGCAAGCCCATGGTCGCAACCGAGGACATGTCTGAGGCTGCCAAGCCCGTTTGATAGGCCCATCGGCCTTTTCTATATTTTTCGAGTTTTCTAAGTCTTAGAATAAGAGAAGGAACCCTAAAGGGCCAGCCGCCTTCCATATAGGGAACCCCCTCCATGGGCACTAGGCTTACCTTAAAGGGATCATTCCTTACTCTATATAATGTGCCTCTCCCCTCCTTGTTTTCTCATGGAAGTTTATCAAATAAGAGAGTCTTGCGCCTTAATTGATAGAACTCATCTGACCCCTCTTCTTCGGTGAGTCACATCTGGCCAAGTAGTGTCAACCCTCGTCGAGCGGCCGGTGAGTCAAATCTGAGTGCCCCTCGACGTCTACCGAACTTAGCCACTCAATCGCCTGAGTGTCTAAGTTGCCTCGCCACCCACCATCCACAAACCTTCCGAGCCATGCCCGCCTCTTTCTCGAGCGATACTTTCCTTCTCTCTTTTCCATCCTTGCTGCGTCGCACTAGTTTGCCGAGACCACAATTGTTCGGACACTCAAGTGCGTGCTTAGCTCGTCAAATCGCCACCTATCTTTGTGATAGCACGGCCTTGACCATCGAGCATACATCTTTCCACGATAAGTGGCACATTATTTGATCCGCGTCGTGCTAAACCTCACGGTTGCACATCAATGCCGATCTTGGACTTATGGTCGGGCTAGCAAATTCGACTCGCAAGCTTGGCAGGGTGGCTCAGCCCGTGGGGCCTCTCATCAGATGACTTGCATCCAACCCATCCAACCTGAGGACCCGCTCATCAAATGACTTTTGGGTCGAGTTTACCTTTTGTAGTTTGAGTTGCGGTCGGGTTATGTTTTTTGTCAAAACTGAATAGATTAATCGATCCAAATTTATGAATTTATTTTGCAAAAAATTAGGGTGGATTGAAGTTATTTTGATATTTATTGAATGTAAATTTGTTAGTTAGCTATGTATTTGTTAATTTAGTCATTTCTTTTGATAATACTTGGATGAAAGATTGAAATTTAGTAGATTATTTGGTAGATAATTACTTTTTTTTTTATAATTGTTTTTTCATTTAATTTATTTAAAAAAAAATTGATGAACCAAACCGAAAAAGACCAACCCAATCTATATTTTTTGGGTTGGGTTAGAAATATTGATTGCGGTTACGAGTCAATTTGGAGTTTCAATTCTCAATCTTTAAGTTTAAAAACTCACCCAAATTGACTCATGTTCATCTCTACTTAAAAGAGTAAATATTGAAGCACTAATGCACCAATTACTTTTTATTGTAATTTATATTATGTATTTAGTTACTATTACTAAAATGTTAAAAATAATTTAAAAAATATTTATATATATATATTACCTTATATAGATATATTATAAATTCAAAAAAAATATTTTAATTTGACAACTAACTATAATATTCTGACTTTACATTACTTCAATAAATACTCATTTGAGTTAATTAATTTAAATCTGTTTTATATTACATAATCTTGGTTATAATAGGCTCGGCTTTTGGCTTGTTAGTTAGGTTGCTCGGATTAATTAAAAAAAAAAAAAACTCATTAAGCTCTATGAATCAGACTTTTTCAAATTTGCCTTTGCTCGTTTGTCTCTAAGTCGGCACTGAGTGGGGAGTTTGTAAAGATCTAACATCGGATTTGCAGCTGTCTTGTCCTTCTTAAGTTTGTAAAGATCTAAAAAATCCGATGTTTTGGTCAGTCACCCCTTTAATGAATTATTTCCATGTCATGCTCCTTCGTATGAGAATAAAGAGTTAAAATATCAATAGTTTCACTATACATTTAGGAGCAATCTTGTTAAATGTGAGCATGTAACATTTTAATGGCGTGATGATGCTAATACAATAAAGAAATTTTAAGATGAAATTAAACTGTAAAGTTCTCTTATTACCTTTTTTTGTTTTAATCTAATGATCATGACAATTGGATTTAAGGGAGAACAGTCCATTGTAAGGCCAATACATCTTGACCAATGCCAAACAAGTACATACAGTGTGAGAATACATAAAATAATAGCAACAATCAATAGAAATACATTTAAGTCTAGAAAATTATTAGTAAAGATAGTGAAGCAGGTAAATAATTGACTAATGGTGTCAGTCTTTGTTATTGAAAATGATAAAAACAAAGTAAGTCATCAAACTTAGGGGTGGGCGTGGGTCAGATCGGGTCGGGTTTGAGAAAATTTTTACCCGACTCTAACTCTATAAGAGGAAAAAAAATTACCCTATCGGGTTATGATTGATAGATTACCCGAACCCGAACCCGACCCGACCCTATTCTTATCGGGTCAATACGGGTCGGGTTATCGGGTCATCAACATTAAATCAAATTAAATTCATCCAGATATAAAATATCATTCAACATGCTAAAATTCATCAATCGATAATACATATATATTACATCAATATAAAGAAACTATTCATCAATCGACCATCTACAACATCATTCTAACACATCATTATATGTTTTATATTCTACCAAACAATCAAAGACAACATTACCTGAAATCTATTCAATAATCATCGGTAAGTTATCGCCTTCAGCTAAGTTCACAGTCGGTGAGTCAATGTCAATACCAAGCTCTGCAAAACTATCAGCAATTTCTGGAAAGAAACATAATAGAAAATAAAAAATGTTATATTTAAATTTTAATAAGAGTAATGAGTTAACTTATGAGATAAAAAAATAAAGTACCTTCATCAATTGCGTTATAATGTTCATCTGCCTCGCTATTCCAGGAACTTGGAGATTCGGAACGCAGCTAACTCTGAGTGCATATTAGAGCTTCTACTGTCTTCAGTAAGAGGGAGGTTCGAAAAGAGTGAACAACCCGACCACCGCAACTAAATGCGGACTCCGATGCAACAGTAGAAATAAGCGTAATCAACACATCCTTCGCTATTACACTCAAAATAGGATATCTAACAGAATTCATCTTCCACCACGAGAGAACATCAAAATCCTCAGAGTACATTACTACTTTTTCGTTTAAATACTCATCAATCTCCGACATCCTACTACTATCCTCGGAATCAGGTGCTGATTTGTAAAGCGAAGAAAATAATATATTAGTAGCACCAGATGATTTTCTTGAAGTCTGGGTAGATGTTGTTGCACTTCCATTATCGCCTTTATATTCCAAATATAGGCGGTGTAGGACAGTCTCAATCTTTAGTGAAAACTCATCAACTCGGCT
>QAOC01018801.1:68471-104629 GCA_003255005.1 Begonia fuchsioides
ATTCTACTAATCTGAGAGATAGTTCATCTTTGATCAACATTTTTACTATTACTTCACGTCCACCTTCTTGAGAAAAAAAAGAGGAGCTGGATGAGAAGCTTTCTGCCTCTTTTTTTGTCGGAAATACCAACTTCTTCTGCTTAGCATCCTGGGTAGATAAATATTTTTTGCAGGATGACAAATGTCTTGACAAGTTTGATGTACCATACTTCCTTGAATGACAATCGTAAACCGCACCACAATATTTGCACTCTGCTTTAGGATCCTCAAAAGAAGTATCGATCAATGAATAATGTTCCCAAACCGTAGATCTCAAAGCTCTTTTCTTTGTTGCAACATTTGTATCGGTTCCAGGGCTCGACGTACTTGTCATCCTGCACAAGAAAAAAAAATTCAAGCAAAAAGAATGAACTATGATACAAAACAAAATTGAAACCTAGAGGAAAAAATAATGAACTATAATAATCATGCAAAAATGAAAGTAAAATACAATGATACAAATACAAACAAGAATGATAGATTTTGAGAAAATAGTCTGGCAAATACCCTGCCCACCATCTTGTTGTCCACTTGACCAGAGAGTGACGAAAGAGAATATAGTTCGATGAAAGTCACACAGGCATTTAAAAATTATTAAAGGAAATTATATGGTTGGATCCTTATCTCCACCATATATTACGTGTTTTTTAAAAAAGAGAAATATTCAATGATACCAAGAACTAATTGTTTACTCAAAACTTGATGTCATAATCTTTCCAATTTACCGTAGGATGCTTAAGAGTTAAGACTTTCCTTGACTAAAAATACGGATCTTTAAGGTGATGTGATACTAATCCTAGCATAATCTGACGAAATGAATAATGAAAAAATATGGCACAAGTGGATTCTTGCATAAGAAAGATTCAGGGATCAAAACCTAAGTTTGATGAACTTGTTGCTCAAACTCAAGTTCCCCAATTAATTGGACTAATGCTCCGAGCCAGTATACATCAGAGTAAGAGTTCCCATTGTTGTTATTATACTGTCAAATTATAATAACTATGTCGAAATATATAATGATACAAAAAACCAGTAGACAAAAATGAATACAATCGAACAAATACAATGATTAAGGATTGCAGAAATATGATAACTACAACAGAATCCCTAAAGGAAAAAGGGAAAAGAGTGACAATTGTTAAAACCTCATGGCCAGCACGAGGACAAGTTATCCCCAGCTGCCAGACTCTAGTAAAAAATCATGAACTTCTAAAGAAGCTAGGTCAAAACACACGGATAGTAAGAAAACAAAAACAGGAAGCAAAGTGCCAAAAGAGAAATAAATATCTCAAATGCCAGAAGGATATCTGATTCTAAGCTTTACGGGAGAAGAAAGACGAGCAAGAGAGTCGGACGAGCAAGGAAAATCGAAGAAGGCGGGTTAACTCGCGACTAAATCCACTCAAAAGACTAACCTTAAGGCTTTGAAAGCTTGATTCGGATGATCGAAAACTACACAGCGAATCGAAGAATTTCTTGCAAACCTTCCCTGACTTATAATTTTAAACTCACTGACTTTCAGCTTATCAAAAGCACTGGCCACCTGCTTTGCTCGACGAAGTCTGGAGGATTAGAAAATGTAGAGAAGGATGGATGACCTTTGTCACTCTCAAATCTAGATAACTTAGAACTTCTAAGTTGTCCTAACCCAATTCGGGTAATTCGAGTAAAAACGGGTCTCGCGGGTCGAGTCGGGTATTTACCCTAACCCGATTCTAACCCGTAATTTTAAAAGTTTTTACAAATACTTTACCCGTTACCCGACCCGTATACGGTGGGTCGGGTAATTACCCGCGGGTCGGGGCAGGTTTGCCCCGTCCTAATCAAACTAACGAGTTTTGGATGAATTTACCATCAACTTTTAAAATAGACAAATTGAACATTCACGACAGTCCAACCTGCCACATCACCTAAAAATCATAGGCACACGCCTCATGTTGAGGTATGAGAGGTCATGTTATTGCGAGGACGGTTAATTTTTTTAAAAATTAATCATTTTTATTTAAGTTTCTTAAGAAAATATTATTCGAATAATTTAAAATTTTTATCATATATTTAAAATATTATAATACAACATTTGTACCTGCAAATATCCTAGCAGGCACATGCACATAATTTCTAAACATAACTCCTATCTGGGAGTAAAATAGAAAAATAACACAAACATTTACAATAATTCTACTTCCAATTTTAATCGACTTGGTTATTGAAATCCTTGTATCTGTTGCTTGAATTATGCAGAACCTTGCAAATCAACTGTTTGAAATAAAAAAGATTACCATAAAATTTACTGATTTATCACCGTCCCAGCAAAGCAAAGTTATTCTTTTGTACCGCAATTGCTAGATTGATGTCGAATAGCTCACATCGAATAGGCATCTCCATTTCATAAAATGGATTCTTCAAAACAAAGTCGGAATAAAACTCATAGATGTACTTCAAAAGGCTATCCATGTGCTGTGTTCCTGGTTCACACACAACAAAGAACTTCGTTCCTGCAACATCAGTCTCATTCTTTATTCCTACCCTTCACCAAGCAGTTATAAAGATATGAGAAATAAATGAACGCGAAGGCAAAAATAAAGTACCGATGAGGGATTGGAAGCAATGTATGTCAAAGGTATCAGCTTCAAGGAGTTCAATGCCAGAACAACCAGTGATGGGGGAGAGTTGCTGCGAAATAGCATGCATTGAATGCCATAATCCTGGTTTTTCAAAAGATCAACAAGAGACTCAAAAACTCAAGCGAAACTGAAACGTCATTTGGGGGCCTTTCTTTGCATCAAAACTAATGTGTCATTTAATCAAATTTATCCATCTTTTAGAAATTTTGACGTTTCCACATGTTCTCAGGTTACCAAATACAACAAAGATAATTCAGAAACAGTAGGTTAACTTACCTTATAGAAAATCAAGCCTCCAGATTTGTTGATGACATAGAGGTTGTAAATTGCTGCCATTCTAAAAAGTTCTTCTGAAGAGAGAGAAAAATTAACTAAATATTGCAGACTAAAGAACAACAATAATTTACATCCTTCAACCAGACATTCAAAAATTGCAAATTCTACCTCGAAAGACATTCATACTCCCACACTTAAGCTAAAACTCCCTCCATCTAAAAGAATAATTAACCAAAAGAAAATGTGAAATGAAAAGAAAAAGGGAATGAAAAGCAAGAGTGAACTAAAAGTCTCATACTTGGTCGACCGCCAATATAAAAGGGTCGACCGGTAAAATGTAATAGCTAGAATTTGCATATTCAACGAAAACTTCTGGTCGACCATGGAAATACTGCATTTCGATCGGAGATAGCTGTTATGAGGGAATTCTATAAATTGTAGGAGTTAGCCGAGAATTTCTTACCCGAAAGTCTCTGTTCAAATCGTTGTCAAGTCTTCGCGCTCGAAAGTCTTCTAGTTGTTGATCGTTCTACGATTCCTTTAACAATCATCAACAACTCGGTGAACGGTATTAAAGTAGAAATTTTTTTAAAAATAGTTCATTGTTTGTTATGGATTCACCGCCTAAATACGTAGAATTCGAAACGTTTCCGTCTTCCGACGATGAGGTGCAAGAAGTTACACCTATGAATCCGGCATTTTCCCTCGGATTGACACACACATTTGCACAAGCATTCACGTCTACTCCTAGGGCCAAGAAATTGAAAATGTCGAAAATTTGAAAACATTTTGAAATCGTACAAATAAACGTAGGAACGAAAATAGAAAATATGGCTCAATGTTATTATTGTGTCAATCATTATGCTTATGAATCTACCACTAGCACAATGAATCGACATTACAAAAAATATCACGAGCACTTGCACTCAAAAGATCGTTTACGATTGCAATTAAACACTCTTGGTACCGGAAATTTCGTTTATTCACATGATAGAATGCGAGAAGGTGCTGCAAAATATGTGGCACAACGAGAGTTACCTCTCTCAATGTTTGATCACGAGGGAACCGTAACATTTATACAACAATACATTAATCCAAGCTTTAAGCGAATTCCTCGCAATACATTGCGATGCGACATAATAAAATTGTATGAAAAAATGAAAAATGACTTACTTCTTTTATTTTCGCATGCGCTCACGATATCAATATGTATTACTTCTGATTTGTGGAGTGCACCCAATGCACTCGGCTATATTGTTGTGACTTCGCATTTCATTGATGCGAATTGACAACTTAATAAACGCATTTTAGATTTTCGGAGTTGTCAATACCCTCATAGTGGTATCACAATTTATCGATACATTGTTAATATTCTACAAGAATACAATATAAGAGATAAAATTTTTAGCATTATGTTAGATAATGCTTCCGCTAATGATGTTTGTGTTAATCAGTTTAAAAAATATTATCATTTCGATAGTACTCANAGAGCGTTTTAGGGTATCAACCGCAAAGTAAGAGGTCGACCGCAGATCAATACAGAGCGTTATAGGGTGTCGACCGCACAGTCAGGTGTCGACCGCCGATCAATACAGAGCATTTTAGGGTGTCGACCGCTTAGCAAGGTGTTGACCGCATCTCATTCCAGATCGTTTTGAGGTTGGCGATCACATAGGAAGGGGTCGACCGCATCGTAACTAGGTGACGACCGCAGGCCCCATTAAATCCCAGACTGGTGCCCTAAAAGTCGATATTTGACTTTTTTGTTACTTATTTTACTTTTTATTTGGCACAATGAATGATTTCGGTATTTATATTTCAATTCGTACAATGCATGATTATTAATTGTTAACTCTTTCACGAATTGATTTCAAATCGGATGCTATATATGTTGAATGCTATTGATTCAATGTGTCGATGCTATTGTTTTCGAGTTTCTTTGACATTTTGATTTAATGCTATTATTTTCGTGTTTCTTTGGCATAATAGAGGGCGCTACATACAAACGTTATAATGCAATTTTTTTTTTTAGATTGAAGAAAACAATAGACATAAATTTTTCATCAAAATTTAAAATTACATAATACGGAAAGCTATAAAATTTCAATATACGAAAACAAAATTTCTATGTTGGGCTCATCTGGCTCGGCTTGTTTAGGCTCGACAGGCTTGACTGGCTCGGTTCGGCTCGCTCGTCGAGCCTGCCGAGCCAAACGAGCCGAGCATGTCGAGCCTATTCGAGCCGGCTCGTTCGAGCTTTTTTTTAAAAAATTTAGCTCGAGCCGGCTCGCGAGCTACGAGCCTAAACGAGCGATTGTTCTGATCACCAACGAGTGATTTTTAATAACAATTATTATTCAGAAGCTAGAAAGAATGAACAACCAAATATTTTATCATGGTACAATTCCTGTATGGAACCTACCTCCATGGATTTAAATTAGATCCTTTCATTGAACATATATGTCAACAAGATCGAATATTTTCCTCAAAAGAATATGTAGTGAAGGGTCTGATGGATAAGAAAACATGTACATCCATACGAGCTACTGCCCACCACAATCCATCCAAATTCTGCTTGAAGATAATAAAATCGTCCTCTGTTGGGCCTTCATTAATTTCTTTGCTTCTTCCTGTTCTTCAATAATAGGTGTTTTGTTTGTCAAGTAATTAGTATTTTCGTTTGAGCTATTTACAAATGTACTCTTAGCTATTAACCCCTTACTACAGGCTCTATCACACTTATCCTCTGTCTCTTCAAACATTGACGAGACTAGAACTTTTACTAAGGTTTATGTTTCTCTACCGTACTTCATTGTTTCTACAAATTACTAATACTTTACATAGAACAATGAGGATGGTCACTGCAAGATCAAAATCCTCAACCTCTAGTACAATATTTTCGAAATAACTAATAACCTTGTTAAAAAATCATATAAATACTTAGCTACTGACATATCTGAATCCGCCACAAATTATAGTCATGATAATGGTCAACTTCACCTACAAATAAGAGGCAGTAGTCATATTTTTCACCTCCTTAAAAAATCCTAGATGTAGGATAATTATTACAAGCTAAGTCTAACATCTCCTCTTTCTCATTTTTAAAAGATTATGAGACATTTTATCCTTACCTAGAAAGCATTTTGGCTAGCTTCATTTGAAATAGAATGCAGTACATTTTTTTCTTCCAATGTCCGATAACTATTCTGCTATCGAATGGATGAACCTACTGTTTATACATCTTCAGGATCCATGTGAAACAAATTACCTAACTAAGACAGAGGTATCTGGAGACTAAAGCAGATCATCTAATACTTTTCCTAAGCAGAGGTTCATCAAACTAAACAAAAGCATACAAAATATTCACAATTATCCAACAAAATGGATAAAAAATATTACAGTAAAAGCAAACCAGTTAGAAAAGAAATCTCGACCAGAGAATATAAAGCAGGTTCTATGAACTAAGTGTCTCTAATTTTTATCACAAAAATTATCCAATTTTCATTTCAAATTATTGCATCAGATATAATATGACGAATTGAGATACTTTACAAAACTCTTAATATAATGTAAGACATAAATCCAAGAATGAAACTATAAACAAATGAAATGAAAGATACGTTTAGATTCTTTGCAGACTTATGGCATGAAAAAAATGTGAATCAATGTTACACAGGCAATAAACAAAACTATGTCACAAATCTATAAAACCAACTAGACATAAAGAAAACTATTCAAAGTATAAAAAGTTTGCATTAGATAACCAGATTTTGAAAACAGATTAACGAAAATCACATATTATAATCACTGATTTGAAAAAGAAAATACAAAAAAATTAGATTTAAAATCGGATAATCAAATCAAAATTAAAAGATATAAATTCAGATTAAATCAACAGATCAGATCATCTTATAACAAGAACAAATCAGTGTATCAGATACAATCAGAAATTATATCAACAAATTTAGGAACCACAGATTTAACAAATGAAAATCAAAGATTCATGCAAACATGGCTCTGACACTAGTTTGCTATGAATTTGGCTCTTACAAAGACATTTAGTGAACTCTCGGACAGTAGAATATTAAGCACAAAAACTGTCAATAAAATGAAAAACATTAACGTAATTAAATACAAAGTCGCTCAGTCCAAGATCAATCGAAATTCTAGTAGCTACATCCACTCTGAAAGGCGCACTACTATTATTGATATTCGACAGTTACAAAGATGAAACATCCAAAGTGATAAATATTAATGTCTAGATCAGCAAGAGATCAACAGCAACATATCAAGAGAACAAATACAAGAGAAAATCAAGATACAAGGTAATAGAGAAATGAATATGAAATCAAAGGAACTCGCATTCTCAAAATACCAAACCTTCGAAAAAGGATCCACAGATTAAATATAGTTTAATATAATATTAAATAGACTTGAAGGCTCGTACAGATTGATCAATGAACTCCACACATCGTAGTCTAACGGAGAAGTTACAGTATTTCGTGCGCCATTTCTCTGAAACTCCCTACCTCTTTCTGCGAAAACCCCTCCCTCTCCTTTCTCTTCTTCGATGGAAAAATGCTCCCAGACAAATAAAGATGGATGTAACTGAAATATGTCGATCATTATTTGACCATTATATTTATATGTAATATAAAAAGATACAATAAAATAATAAACACCTTAATCAGTAAGTAAATAGCAACCCAAATTAACTTGAGGTCTGAATTAGAGATATATTAAATTTTAAAATTTATAAATTGACACCTTAAATTTATCATAATTTTGATAAAACATAATATTTTTAGTTAGTTTTAAAATGTTAGTTATTTTGTAATCAATTATCGTTAATTTGATTAATTTTAAGAGTATAAATAATTTTTGGGCCTGAGTTTTCGGAAACTCAGGCCTAAAACATATGTATTAGGTTCGTAAACTCAATTCATATTTGATTCACTTTCTTCTGCTTCATCTTCCTCGTTATTCGTCGATTCTAACCACCAGTTGCTCGAGCTACCAGTCCTTAGAGCCAATATATAACTATTTTTCTGAAGTGTGATTTTCAATGAGAAAAAAGGTCGAATTTATAGTTTTTTTGGGCTATCGGACGAATGGGGCACAACTCGGACGAATGAGGCAAGAAATTATTGCCTCATTCGTCCGATCATGACTCACTCGGACGAATATCGGACGCATGAGGCAAAATTTTATGCGTCCGACGAGCCTAAATTTTGTTTTCAGAAAACTCGAGCTCGATTTGGCCTATTTTCCAAAAACTCAGGCCAAAAAATAATTTTTATTCTAATTTTAATAACTTGTAAAAAAATAAGTTGTAATAATAAAATTATATTTATATTTAATTTAATTAACATCATGAAAATAAGGATTTTTCATTTATTTATGATCTTTTTATATCCATTTATTGATTTTTGTTAATTAAATTGACGATTATCTTTCAAATTATCAACAAGATGAATACATAGTTTTAGTTAAGATTATAATAAAATTTAGAAATGTACGACTTTTAAAGTTTGAGTTATACCCTTCAACATAGTTCAGTGGTAAATCGATATTTATGCAAAATATGGCAAAACTCAACTATGTTTTATATTGAAACAGAAATTGATAGATCTGAAAGCGCTAAAATTATAACAAAAACCTAGTCATTTCAAATGAAAATTTACCAAGTCAAAATTTGAAATTCCACCCACTTCTCTCTTCCGGTCGATTCAGTTTCATGCAAAATAATAAGCATACACGGTTGTTAAGAATAAAAAATAACTAAATTATGTGTGATAAACTATTAATTTAGATAATTAATTTATCTAATTACTAATTATTAGTAACATTACTCCAAAACTTGATTAATTTACTGGACAGTTCAATTATTAATTAGTTCACTCAAATAAATAAGAGCTAGATTCCTGAACTTTTCATTTATCAGATGTTTCTCCATTCATTGTCGATGTCATGTTTCTTTTTGTTTATTGACAAAGAAGATTTCAAAGTACTCTTTTTTGCCTCGTACCAAACTTGTTCTTGTTCCTATTTTTTTGGTGTTTTTTCATAGTGTTAGTGCAATTTTGATTTTATTGCTGTTTCTTTATCTCTTCTCTGTTGTTTCTCTAATTTTTCACGGTCTACTTTGTTTTCACGATGGTTTTATCAATTGTGCCCTCAAACAAATTGTGTTATAGATATAGACAAAGCCTTGATGCAGGATGAAACAAATGAAACAGAGATGACAATTTGAATAGTAAACCTATTCAAAGAATAGAGATGAGATAGAAGAGCCATAAGTCGGAATAATTTTTTATACAATGGATGAAATGCCAAAGTTTTATGTTGAGTATGGCAATGTCATCGGATTTCTTGTTTTGACAAGAAGTTTAACCAAAGGAAAAATATTAAATCAATAACTTATGTTTGTGCTCGTTCGGGCTACTTACAATCTAAATCAAAAAATGTCTTCCGAATGCATCCAATTTCATGAAAAATTGTAAAGCAAAGCTCCCAAGAGCTTTATGTCCTTATGGAAAATGACATGTTACTCTTACTGTAATTGATCATAATCATTACTTGAGTCCTCAGAAATCACGATATTACAAGCATTATAACCAAATAATAAATGATCGAATATGAATTAGGACAAACGAAAACTTTAATTCTATGATAATTGAGGCGGCTAGGCGTGACCATGTTTCATTTATTGAGAAGCTTATTATAACTTTCAAAGTAATGTTCGACAATTAAATCTTTGGATGTGACTTTATATCAAATGAGGATACAACTACATTTACCAAGTTATTCTATTCATGTCTTTCGTGCACGCAAAATCATCACTTTAATACCATAATTACAAATCAAGACAAACCAATGAAAAAAGCAATTGAGAAAGTTTTTCTTAAGGTAAGACATATATGTTGTTTGTGGCTATCATGAAAAAACAACTTGAAAAATTGAAAAGTTATCAACAATATGGTTCAATAAAGTGTTTGTCATTTGAAGAATTTGTAGATAAATAGAAGTTCTTTGTTGAGAATTATGACATTCAAAATAATATTTGGTTGCTAGAGTTGTATAATGAGAGCTAACGTTGGATTCTAGCATTTGTAAAAGATACATTTCGGGCATGAATTTCTGCAACTCAACGAAGTGATGAGAGCGTGAATGTTTTCTTTGATGGTTATGTCAAAGAGGAAAAAAGAAAATCAAATAGATTATAAATCATTCAATGCTAGAATTTTTTGCATTACACATTATCAAATAAAGAATCAATAACAATATGTCAATACAACAACCAAATTTAAGAAGTTTCAAGCTGAGCTTATTTCAAAATATTACGGTATTTTAGACGATTTAACTTTTTTTGTGATATTATCATCACAAAATAGGTTTTTTGAGGTGAAGAGATCTTTGAAGTAAATCTTTTCCGTTTTGAATAGAGATTCAAGATATCATTAGCCTAGAATAATGATAGTGGAATTACAATAGTTTAAAGAAAGAATTGAAATGAGAAGTCAAGATGTGAGAGATATTCGTAAAAAATAGAATGACATTACGTGAATTTGAAGATGTGACATTATGATTTAAATGCGTTTAAACTTGGTTGGCATCAATGGCTGATAATGCTCATCAATGGTCTGCTTGGAAGAAGAAGATATGTAGATTATTTTATTTTGGAATAATTTGATTTGAAGTGGATATTGATATTAGGCTCGGATGAGGAACATGAGCAATTTATCTATTTTATAAAATTCATGTCAAGGTAGAAATTGTTAAAGTTTGGTGTGACCCGAATTCTATTTGAGTCAAGACGATAGACCCACGGTAGAATCTAATTAGGATTTTATGCTCTTTATAAATTAATATAAGATGGAGTCACAGACGTTATATTCTGATCTTCATAGTACATTTGCTCCTCTGCTTATGATTTTTTTTTTCTGAAATAGTTTTTCTATGTTAAATGTTGTATCAAACGTCTTATGCTCTTTTTTTATCTACATTCGATACTTAACACGTATAATATAACAAGTTTCGCAAAAGAATGACTTTGTGTGTCAACATGATTGGTTAACCAATAAACAAAACCATGGAGCAAAACTTTTAATCTTCGTTTGTCACTCATAACCAACTTACAAAGTCATTGACAATCTATAATTCTCACTTATCCTTAATATAATCATGTGAATAATCATAATCACGATAAACCCCGTAACATAAGGTCATCCCTCTTGATTTTTAGCTCAATAGATTTCTCTTGATGAGAGTAACACTTCTTCTCAGAGGATTGGATGCCAATTTCAGCTTTTTTTCATTCAACTTTCACTTTCTCTCTCTAAACCCTTTTATGTGAAGTTCTTCATTTCTTTCACCATTTCTCTCTCTTCAGCACAAAAATGGCTGATCATCAGCTATCCTCCAATATTTCTAGATGGTTCATGGGGTGAAATTACTATTTTTCCAAATTTATCCATTTACTTTAACCATTTTACCATAACCTGTTCTATTAATTGCTAAAATACCTTCATTATCATAATTTAAATCATACTTAGTTTAACTAATTGATTCACATTAGTTCTAAGCTAATCCTCAGGAGTAACTTAATTAATCATGATTAGTAAACCTTTATGATCCCATAATTTTCACTAATTATGCCTTAACCATGATTTGATACTAATCATGTAGTGAGATGTGTCCTACTCCGATTCGCCTTTCTTTCCTACTCCTAATTCAGTATGTATGACTTCAAACAAATTTCTAATTGAACCATCTGATAGCATAAAAATACTTAACTTGTAAACTGGTATCACATTCTACCCTCCTTACAAAAATTTTGTCCTAAAAATTTCGAGCATCAAACAAATGAGGGTATTGACTTCTCATATCGTCTTTCTTTTCCAGTTTGCTTCTTCTACCTAGTGATTACTCCAAAGAACTTCAACTAAAGGGGTCTTTTTATTTCGAAGTTCTTTGGTCAAGTAATCGAGAATTCGAACTGGTTGCTCTGTATACTCCGACGTTGGTCGAATTTCTAAATCTTCTTGTTGTACCACTTGAGATGGGTCTCTTAAGCACTTCCTTAACATAGATACATGAAACACATTGTGCACTCCGGCCATTGATAATGGTAGATTTAGTTAATATGTCTTTCCTCCAACTTTCTTCTTAATAAGAACAGGGACAATAAATCTTGGGCTAAGTTTGCCCTTTCTTCCAAATCTTAGTACTCTTTTAAATGGGGAAATCTTTAAAAATACTTCATCTCCCTCGTTAAATTCTAACTCCCTTCTTCGTTGATCGGCATAACTCTTTTGTCAGCTCTGAGCTATCCTTATTTTGTCTTTAATTATCTTCACTTGATCCAGTGTTTGTTGAATGATTTTAGGGCCTAATATCTTGGCTTCTCCCATTTCATCCCAACACATGGGAGATCGACACTTTCGACCATGTAGAGCTTCATATGGTGCTATATCAATGGTAGCTTGATAACTATTATTGTACGAGAATTCTACTAATGACAGCATCTTGCTCCATGTAGTATTAAACTCAAGTACACATGATCTTAACATATCTTCCAATGTTTGAATTGTCCTCTTTGTTTGCCCATCAGTTTGAGGATGGAATGTGGTACTAAAATTCAACTTTGTGTCCATTGCTTTGTGTAAAATTATCCAAAACTTTGATATAAATCTTGAATCTCGATCTGAAAAAATAGATACTGGTACTCCATGCAATTTCACTATATGTTGTATGTAGAGTTCAGCATATTGACGTAGTGAGAACGTCATCTTCACTGGTAGAAAATAGGCAGATTCGTTAAGCGATCTATGATTACCCATATGTCATCATGTCCTTTTGTAGTTTTGGGTAATCCAAAAACAAAATCTATTGAAATATGTTTCCACTTCCATTCTGGGATAGGCAAGGGTTGGAGAGTTCCTGCTAGACGTTGGTGTTTTGCCTTTACTTGTTGGCAAATTAGACACAATTTAACATAATTTGCAATGTCTTCATTCATATTCGGCCACCAAAAGTGTAAGTTCAAATCTCGATACATTTTCATAATTCTAGGATTTATTGAGAACGTAGATGAATGTGTTTCGGATAACACCTTTCTTCGTAAATCTGAATCTTGTGGCACATACCATCTGTTTTTGAATTTTAAAATACCATCTTGTGAACAATGAAATTCAGAAGATTTATCAAGATTCATTTTTGACTTATAATCCAAATACATTGGATCTCTTAATTGTGTCTTACTAGTCACTTCCGTTATAAGCTCTAGATCAAATTTTTTGATCTCCAATTGTAATGCAACCGACAAAGCTGATAATGTTGGTTGCTTAAAGCCTGTTGTTCTACTTAATGCATCGGCAACAACGTTGGCTTTTCCGGGATGGTACTTAATTTCAAAGTCATAATCCTTGACGAATTCCAACTATCTCCGTTGTCAAATATTAAGCTCTTTCTGTGTAAAATTGTACTTCAAACTTTTATGGTCAGAATATACTTTACATGACTTTCTATATAGATAGTGGCTCCATATCTTGAGAGCAAAAACTACAGCAGCAAACTCTAGATCATGTGTTGGGTAGTTTTTCTCATATTTTTTCAATTGTCTTGATGCATGTGCAATCACCTTCCCCTCTTGCATAAGTACACATCCAAGGCCTATCTTTGATGCATCACAGTAAATACTATAACGTCCATCTTCATTTGGAAGTTTTAATACTGGAATTATGGTCATTTTATCTTTTAATTCCTAAAAACTTCGTTCACAATCAACTGACCACCAGAATTTCATGTTCTTCTTGGTTAATCGAGTTAAAGGCATAGCAATTCTTGAAAATTCTTCAATGAATTTTCGATAATAGCCTGCAAGTCCAAGAAAACTCCTTACATCACCCACAATCCTTGGTTGTGGCCAAATTTTGATTGTTTGAATCTTTGCTGGATCCACGGATATACCATCTTCGGTGATAACATGGCCGAGAAAATTCACTCGATCTAGTCAAAATTTGCATTTGGAAAATTTTGCATATAACTTGTGTTGCCTCAATTTTTCTAAAACAATCTCCAAATGCTTTCCATGTTCTTCTTTGCTGCTAGAATAGATGAGTATATCATCGATAAAGACGATTACAAATCTGTCTAAATATTCTCGAAACACTCTATTCATTAAATTCATAAATGTTGAAGGCTTGTTAATCCAAAGGACAGTACTAAAAACTCATAATGCTCATACCTTGTATGAAATGTTGTCTTTGGAATATCTTGAGACTTCACTTTAAGCTGATAATAACCCGAACGTAAGTCTATTTTTTAGAAAACTTGTGCACCAATGAGTTGATCGAATAAATCATCTAAACCCCGTAACATAAGGTCATACCTCTTGATTTTTAGCTCAATAGATTCCTCTTGATAAGAGGAACACTTCTCATCAAAAGATTGATGGCCAATTTCAGCTTTGTCTCCTTAAACTTTTACTTTCTCTCTCTAAATCCTTTTCTGTCAAGTTCTTCCTCTCTTTCACCCATTCTCTCTCTTCAACACAAAAATGGCTGATCATCAGCCATCCTCCAATATTTCTAGATGGTTCATGAGGTGAAATTACTATTATGCAAATTTTATTCATTTACTTTAACCATTTTACCATAGCATGTTCTATGAATTGCTAAAATACCTCTATTATAATAATTTAAATCATACTTAATTTAACTAATTAATTCACATTAGTTCTAAGCTAATCTTCAGGATTAACTTAATTAATCACGATTAGTAAACCTTAATGACCCCATAATTTTCATTAATTATGTATTAATCATGGTTTGGTACTAATTCTATAGTGATATGTGTCATACTTCGATTCGCCTTCTTTTTTCACTCTTAATTCAGCATGTATGACTTCAAACAAATTTCTAATTGAACCATTTGATAGAGTAAAAATACTTAACTTGTACACTGATATTACATAATGTTGCTTTTATTCATACACTTAAGTCCAGCTTCCTCTTCATTCTGAGTTTATATGGTACATTCCAAATGATAATACCCAAATAATGTGTGTAAAGTTAGATTTACTTTCTAAATTTACACTGATTTCTTCCTTATGACCTAGATTACTCTTGTGGATGGAAGTTCTATCACCTCCCTGTGGCATTTCGTAAATGTTCAAGGCATAAGATGTGCCATATTCTAAAATCTGGTATTGAAAACAGGTCCTTCAGGAGAAAGGCATTCACATATGGGATAGTAATGCATCCAGAGACAACCTTAATAGGCAAATACCAATCTATACATAATTGTGCGTGGAAATCACTTTTATTTTCTTATTGGATCTAACATAATTATCTATCTACTATTTCAGTATCGGCTTGGGAGACAGGGAGAAGGGTGACTTGGACCTGTATATGGATTTCAGTCGAGACACTTTGGTGCTAGGTTGGCAATAATTATTTTTGTCGATTAGAGACAGTAACATATGTGGTCTTCTTTTTATGTATATTTCCTGGTTATTATTAAAAAATATTCTTGCATTTAATATTGCCGGTATGCCGGTATGCCGGTATACATGCTTACTATTCTGGTCAAGGATTTGATCAATTACTTGACGTTATCAACAAGGTAAAATATAACCCAGATGACCGCCGAATTATTCTCTCTGCGTGGAATCCTTGTGATCTTCAATTGATGGCACTTCCACCTTGCCATATGTTTGCACAGCTCTGTATGAATAATCGAAGTTTTTCTTTTATACTTATAAATCCAATACATTCTATATTATTCTGCAGCTCCTTTATCAATAATATATTCCGATATAGCATGAAAAAAAAAACGAAAATGGCTATTGCAGTTTTATGTGGCAAATGGGGAGTTGTCGTGTCAAATATATCAGCGCTCTGCCGACTGGGTTTGGGGGTTCCCTTCAACGTTGCTTCATATTCTCTCCTGACTTGCATGATTGCTCATGTTTGTGGTAAGCTCTCTTCATCTTCTGCTAATGAGTGATGAAGTAGGGTCATAGATAGTTCAATGAACTTTCTTTTAAGATCAAAGCTTGGGGGCTGACCCTTGTATCTGAAGGGAGACTGTTTTTTGTTTGTGGGTCATCTCCTGTGCAGATCTTGTACCTGGTGATTTTATTCATGCCATAGGTGATGCTCATGTTTATCGCACGCATGTGAGGCTCTGCAGGAGTAGCTTCAAAAACTGCCCAAGCCATTCCCAGTAAGTTGTTTTAGAGATCTTGACATGTTCCATTATTGTTCGTAACTGTTCAGGGAAAGTTATGTTTGAAACGTGCTAAGTTTTATATAGATTCTGAAGATAAATCCAGAGAAAAAGTGCATAGACTCTTTTGTGGCAGCTGATTTCAGTCTCGTTGGTTATGATCCTCACGAGAAGATAGTCATGAAAATGGCCGTATAGACATTGAGTTGCAGCCCGGTTAGGAAAGTTGAAGGCTCTTCTCCGCTATTTAAGATGCACTTGCTTTAATTTTTTGAGGTTCCATCTGATCCAATTATCAGTTGACTCGAAGTAGAGTGTAGAGAGTAATTGATAGTGGGTGAAAATCCTTCCGCTCCATGGTGGTGGTGGTTCTAAGGTGATTTAGGCAGTTTTCCTTTCTGTGTGTTTAGTTTACTCTCTACGACCACACAATGCTTCCAATTCCCTATGTTGACTTCTGACTTGAATGTGAATATAGAGAGAGACCCTTCTTTGTTCTCTTGGACTGCTCATTTATATTTGGATAGGGGATTGAAAGAGAAATTCAAAGTGATCCTCCATTTTCATCTCTGTTTCGTAAGCCTACTTTTTCATCGCCTTGCCTAGTACGACTTTCTCGAACCCACCTCCCACTCCTTCGTTAATGTCATGCACTGGCGCATGTATTATCAAATGTACGCACTTAGCTCTTCATAATTACTTTATTCGAAGATATGCAAATACTTACGTTTAATTTGTATCAGCGTGATTTGCCTTTCTTCTTAATTACTAAATGTAACACAGAGATCAAGATAAATTTGCCTTTCTTCTTGATTTCTCTGCTTTGATGTTGTAAAAGTTGATCACCTCCATCTCCGATCAAAGGAACCAAAAAGCAAAAACAGTCAAACGAAGAAGAACTTGAAGCAGGAATCTCTCCTTCAACTCGCTCACTCAAACCCGATTCCTCCTCCGTGAAAGCCTCTGCTGGAAGCATTGATACAGACGGCGAAGGGAATCGTCAGAGCAGAGAAAGAAGGAGGAATTTGACGTGTTATGGTTGGGCGAGAGGTCCTTCGATGTTTCAATCCACTTGCACATTTTGTTCAGCGTCGCTAGTTCTATAAAGGGCCGATGTTTCATTCCAAATGAGAGCTTTTTTAATTTACCTAAGCTTTTTCTTTATCATACTATTCTCCTTATTTAATAGATCAATTTAATTAATACAAAAAAAAAAAGAGAATTACATTTAAAAATAAAATAAATATTGTCATCAAAACAAAAATTGCACGTGCAATTTATGTATGCATACAAAAATAATTTATGTACATAGTTATAATATTTTGTATATTTAATAGATTAATTTAGTTCATAAAAATATTTGAAAAAGTGTTATATGTAAAAATAAAACAAAATAAATAATAAATGATTGTATGTTATCTGATTTATTAGAAGATAAAAATAAAATGATGCAGATATAATTAGTAAAAAAATTTATATATCAACTTCTTCTTCTTAAAAAGCAAATTTAACAACATCTTTACAAAATTAAACGGAGTTTGTTAAAGCAATTATAGTTTAAGAAAATTAAAATCATCACTTTTATTATTAGAGTGTTAAAATGGTAATTAAAAATAAAAAATAAAAAATAAAAATGTTGAACAAAATAAATAAATAATTTTACAACAAAATCAGAAATATGTACATTTTTATATGTAGATAGAAATTAAGGTAGAAAGTAATGTTTTTTCGCTCCCATTTTCAAATTATTCATATTTTTGGGGAATTAAAAAACTCATTTAATTTTATATTTTTGTCTTGACTAATGTCATCGTTTGACTTGGAGACATTTTAGATGATGGAGTATGCATGGGTTTAGCGCAATGCAATGCAAATTAGGAACGTGAGCAAAACGGAGAACGATTAGAAAATGTTAAATATCTCAGGACTGTATCCATGTTGTTATTAAAATGACAACAACAAAATGAAATGATAATAACAATATAGAAAGGGTGTTTATTTTTCTGAATAAAGCTTTAATTTCCCTCGAAGTAAGCATGGAATAGGGCCATTTGGCTGGCAAATGGTAGTGGGATTTCCAGTAAAAAGGGTGTTTATAACTAGGCGGGGACCGCATGCCACTGATCATCGATAAATGAAATGATTATGAATCGAAGTTAGCCGAAAGATTGAGAGAAAAGGGTGTGCTTCTTTTCCACGGAGGAAGGGTGGAGGGTGCATCCCGAATTGGAAATCATTGAGCAGCACTCTCTGCCCAATGCTTATCATCGGCTTCCGGTCACCGGATAATTGATGATTTATTTGATATTTTCGATTGAGTTTCTCACTCGACTCGTCCTACTAAAGTTTTTGAAGACTTTCATTTGCATTCATCATTTATCTCTTTTCAAAGATAAAGTAGGAAAGCTACTTTATTTGTTTCTTTCCATTTCAAAATTATCCCTTGTGCTTTGATACTTTTAACTTCATATTTAGATTCTTCTCATTCAAGCAAACAATATAAAACTTTGGGGTATCACAGGATAGAGTTGAAGATGCTGCTTGAAAAGATTGTCGCCTTCGATAATTGACTGACAAACAGTGAAGATCAAAGATTGAGCAAAGAAAGGATATAAACTCCACTGCCATTTTTATAGTGTCCGATAAATTTTAGAAAGCACAAAATAAGATCTCAATGTACCTCTTCTATATATCTTGTACCCACTGCCAAAAGTATAATCTAGAGACACCAAAAATTTGTTTCCAACTGCTAATGAAAGATCCAACACTCACTTTTCGAGAGTAATATTTGGAGATTTCATGTCTTTCATGAGAATATAAAATATACACTTTCAATTGTTTTGAGCAGCCACATTAACTGGCAATAAATAATTAAATTTATTCTCATAATATAACTTTGTGAAAAAGATATCAACATCTGTGTCTGGGTAATAAGAAAAATGCTATTTTTTATGAGCAAGATTCAGCTTACATTATCAAGAGAGTTGTCATCCTAGAGTTATGGTTTCAATACACCATAATCGAAAGCAACTGAAGAACAATCTCAAACAATTGTCGAGAATGAAACATTGACAATGCCCGGGATAGGACACATAGTTTCAATGTAGAACAACTGCAGTAAAAATGACAAGTTATCTAAACAACTAGGTTTGATAGTGTTGGATCTGCTTCACATATCCAAGGGCATGTACGTCAAATAAAAGGAACAAAGCTTAACGATTTTGTATAAAGAGTAATTGAAATAAAAACAAAGATCTCATACTTGTAGTCATGGGTGCACATCTCAACTAACAACATTCGATAAAAAGGAAGATATCAAGTATAATCTAAGCTAAATTATTAAACAACATTCAAGATTGTAAATCTTTTATGAGTGCTTGTATTATACCAGTTTTCACAGCTTAGATTTTTTCTTACTTCTGTTGAAGAGGGTGATCTTTGGAGGATTCCACGTCTCTCACAACATTCAAGATTGTAAATCTTTTATGAGTGCTTGTATTATTCAGTCTTAAGTGTCCCACACTGAATATGAACCTTTTTTTATGAACTTGCACGGCTGAAAACCATTCATTGCTTTTCCCATCAATGCCATGGCAGCAATGCTTGGAAGGTGTTTCCCTTCATACTCATTCAACGCCATTCTTGAGCATTCAGGTTCACAAACCACCATTGGTTCAAGCTTCTTGTCAGGCATAGTTGTACACCATCTATGGATCCAAGGATGTGAGAGTAAGGTCTCTCGATTCTTCCTCCCATCGTATATCTTTTGTTTTTTGGCATCGCTCTCACCTATTGTAGGTTTTGAGCGGCTGAGATTGATTTGGACGACTTTTTTGCCCATAGAAGCTCCTTCAGCTTGAGAGTTCCTATTGCCACTTGCATAATCAGAAGAACCATTGCACTTGAGGCGTCTAACCCATCTGCTGTTTAGATTTTGTTTGGAAGAGTCATTGGCCGATGAAGTGGACTTTGAACTTTTAAACAGATCTAAACTTTGGGTAGTGGATGTACTTGTTTCCTTCATATCTGCTCCATTTTCTTGAATTGTAAGTTCTTTGTTTATGTCAGGTAGCTCTGAGTTCAGGTGACCACTAGATTCTCCAGCCAATTTGCTTGCATTTTGAGATTGAACTTTTCGATTCAATTCCAATTCCAGATCCTGCAAAGTCAATTTTTAATCAGGACCATAATATGATAAGTGAAGACTAGCATCAGCATAGCCATCCAGGATAAGGTATTTTAAATCACGTATAAGTGAAGCAGAAGAATTTTTTTTTCACAACTAATGAATCAATTCTATCTCTTCAAACCAGAAATGCTTAAAGTAACCTAGAAAATGCCGACAAAAACAAAACAAATGTTTCTTTTGAAGTAACCTACACATTTTCATCTTGTTACCTTATTCAATGGATCCGAAGAGAGACCTACAAAAAAAAATAGGGACACTCAGCCAAATCATTGAAAAAAAAACTTCAAGATAAACATGAGCAAATGAAAAAGTTACAAAGAGTCAAAATCAGTTTATTCTAAACCTTAACGGAATGTAAAACACAGAGTTGTTGTAAATGAGTTATGAACTAATGAGGTAAAGGTAGGTACCAGCAAAATTATTCTCATGAAATAGATCCAAATCCATCGTATTGGTAAAAGCTGACGAATCATTGGTGGGACAAACTGCAGAAGAGCCAATATCTTTAACAATATCCAGAGAACTTCCCAAAGATTGCAGCCTACTTGCATTGTTTTGATTATGGATGCTAAAATCTGTTGATTCAGCAAAGAGAACTCTTAAATGATTTTCCTTCAATTTTGCGGTTATTGTCGATTCTCTAAACATTCGAGCTTCTTCAGAAACATTAACGTCCGTCTTCCTACTAACCTTCTCACTAACCAAAAAATGACGAGTTGTCTTGGAGATCTTGGGAGAACCCATACTTGATTCTTCAAAAGAGTCAATAGTTGTGGATATTCTCATAGTTTTCCCTTCATTAATAGAAAGGGGAAGACTTGGCAAGGAATAACATTCATTGTGCAATTTATTCAGCCTTGGAGATGTCAAATGGCTCAGCCTTCTGCTTTTGAACAACCCACAGTTAGAATGCTTTGGCACATCATTGCACTCCAAATCAGGTTTCTGATCTTGACACGTAGTGGAATCTTGAAGTAAGAAAACCTTATTCAAGCTGCTCTGTTTAGTCTTACTTAAATGTTCTTCGGATGATAAAATGGCATTTGGCTGATTGTTTTGCTCCTCTCCAGTGGAATGCAAAGCCAACCCCTTACTGAGAAATTGAAATGGCAAATATTTTGAAGCTAAACCCTTCAACTCATCCTGGAAAATCTTTGAAACGATCAAGGAACTTCCTTGCAATGGTCGATGATCTAAGGACTCGTTCCTTATCTTTTTCAAACTAGACATAGAGGTGTGACTCCCATTTTTTGAGTTGGCTGCTCGGGTTTCTCCTACTTGTTGAGACTCCCTTACACATTCAGAGATCTTCATCCCCAACTCCGGATTATCAACCAAGAGACACCTTTTAGAATCATGCATGTCCTTTTTCAAATCGTAATTGGTTCTAACATGAGTACAAGCTTGGTCTGCAGATTTACAGCTTGTGTGCTTCCAGTGAGACATCCAAACTGATTGGTATGGATGTACAGAGTCATCACCATCACTTCGCGAGTCCACTAGATTATCAGACATGACGGAGAAAAACTATTAGTTGGGTATTCAACCCCCCTTCAAATAACTTCTTACAGTTGGAAGCCTCCCCAAGCTGCTCCACCAGAATCAGCACCTTTCAAACTTTTGGAGCATATCCTCCTTGGATCTGAAGGCATAGTATTGTTTGATGAAACTAAAACATATTCTGCGGATCAAATAAAGGCATTTCAGAGGCACAGGATGAAGAATTAATTACCTTTTGCACATATCAAACTCAACGAGTGGACAACACAAATACAAAATAAAACAGAAGCAACTTCCCTTAGTCACGATGCTACGGGCTAGAGCAATATCAAGAGTTGTATGCAATGGCATCAGTTGAGAATCAACACCAATACTCACAACTTTACATTCAATCACAACAGCTTACAAGCTTAAACTAGAACCAAGCAACACTTTTCAGTGTTTGATTTTTAATTTTTTTTCTTAAAAAAAAGCAGGAAGATCATATGTACCTGAAAAACTATGATTACCTTGACATGAAATTCATTTCGTTCTTCCTCTATAGTGAACTACGTTTTTTTGTGGGGTTTTAGTTGATGGTTGTTTTTTTACTCAATTCCATCCCAACAATAGAACAGGACATGAGAGTTTCTTCTCATTCAGCCCTTCACTAACGAACGCGGAACTTCGTAAATCAAGACACTGATACTAAACTGGGGTTAATAGAAAAATGTTTTAATTCATTCAAACAAAACTGGAAACAGTCTGTATCTCGAAACAGAGGTCGAGGAACAGCAAAAAAAAAAAAAAAAAAAANAAAAACTAAGAACGCGATATGTAAAAATCACTCCACTTCCATACAGTTGGAATCAGATGCAGTTCGTCGATAAAGAGAAAAGGCAAAGCGAAGAAATAAAAAAGAAGAATAAGAAGTCGAAGGTAGAAACCTTCACCCGTAGAGAGGATGAACGAAACAAAAAGGCAGAATTGAAACCACAGATCGAGAGGCAGCTGTCGAAGCGAATCAAAAAGCCTAACCCCAGAAGAGTAGATCGAGTCGATTCAGTCGACAGACGAGGAGAAGAAGAAAAAAGCGGAGCATCTAAGAGGAGCAGTGCTCGCCATCAGCCGGTCTTGCGACCCAGCGGTAACGAGATAGCTGCACTTTAAGCAATATAGGGTGGGTCCCACTGTCCTCCACCTTTTTCCACTGGCCACTTCTCAGGGCTTATTTAAGCCTCATTTAATCACAAAATATCGTTACCCCTGTTCACACGTGTCCAAAAAGGAACCTCCGAATGTCCAAAATATAAGTCATTAATTTTTATTATCGCCAATTAAATTAAATAAAGAAATCATAAATAAAAATAATGTCCAAAATATAAGTCATTAATTTTTATTATCGCCAATTAAATTAAATAAAGAAATCATAAATAAAAATACAAGTAAACCCACTACTGGATAAAATCATTGAAAATGGCCAAATGTAGTCTTCATTTACAGCTTGAACTGACTATAAATTTTGATTTAATAAGTTGGAGTTGGTCGAAGGGGTGTTAAAGCTGAGACTGAATGCAAGCGCCAAGATGTGAACTGAAAACAAAAGAAAATAATCGAGCAGTACGCAGCAGATGAGTCCAAGTCCATCCCCCCAGTCCTAGAAGTAGGGTTCCCCAACGACCAATGAAGAATCATATAAATATACCATTTATTTATTTAGCAAGGAATGGGTGGGAATTAAAATAAAATATCACAGGAAGCCGCAACTGGAACAGGACATGCGTAGGTTTGCGTTTCCAATGGGGTCTGCAATTTTAATTCTTGGATGGATTGTAGCGCGAGCGCCATCCACGCTTCTCCCACTTCACTTTTGTCAGACCACATAAATATCTCACACCCCATTCCTTCCCCTCCAAAAATATCTGGTGCCACCTCGGCACTCCCTTCCATATTATCTCCTCCTACCTGGTTCCCACGCTTCACGCCGCTTCTGCACAGGGGCGTGGCTTCATGAGCAGCCGGTGAACCGGATTGTTCAGAGACAGCGTCACGGAGCTGGTGTAGTATGGGCCGGTTGGCAAAACCGACCAATATCCACAAGTAAACCCGGACCAACCATCACTAGCCGATTTTGCTTTGAAAATTTATGGATGATAAATCAATTCAACACTGCAGTTCATTGACCAGTCCATAGTTTCTAAAATAAAAAGTAAAAAAAAAATTTAGACTAAAACCGGTTAAATCCTGTTTGAATCCAGCAAAAAAAAAACAATTAAAATACTAAAATCTAACCAAAATACAATACAAGTATTTAAATTATATATTTTTTTCAATTCACTACAATAAAAATATTAAAAATTATATACATTTACATTTTTTTTATTTTTAAAAATATTTATTATTAAAAACCTGTTTCAGATTTTTTATAATCCTAACTGGACAAGCTGGTTTAAAAAAGAAGCAAAAATGAGCCAGTCCAGTTGTGTTTGTGCTTCTCTTTCCTCCACAGCATGTAAGGAAGTAAATCACGTTGATTTAGCAGCTCAGAGATAAGAAGTCCGTACCTGACACTACAAGAAGCAACCTCAACATTAAAAAATTAAACTCTCACATTGCGGTAGCGCAGACTTCGAACCTTAGCCCTTGCAACAACTCTATTACAGTTCTACCAACTTCATCCTACATTATGTGCTTGTCTTCTTTCTCACATTTGCCTTTTCTTTGACTGTGAGGGGAACCATAGTCAACCTCAGTTCCTTCTTCTATGGTCGACGTATCGTTCTATTTCAGTGACATGCGATCTCCCATTTAAATTATTGTCCATGTATTTTTCAAACTTTAGAACATTAATTTGATGTTAATATTAATTTCTTAGTTGTTTTCGAGGTCATTGGATTTTTCATTGTTCAAATCTGTTTTACATAAATCTCTGTGTTGTAGTTTGTAGTTATTAATTATACGATTTAATTTAGACTTCTTGTAAGACTTTAAAATTTTATTTGATCTAACATTAATTTAGATCAATATGCGGAATAATAAATACCTTCAGCCATTGACGATAAACCGGAACAGCCGCTTTCCTTTCTTGAAGAGTCGCTTCTAAACTTTAATATTTCTCTATTGATGGTGTAATTTCCGTATGAGAAAATAAGCTTAGGGGACCTTCAATGTCAACCTCTATATATAGACTATTTTCATCAAAGAGTATATATTGAGGGTTATGAATGGACAGTCACCACAATCGCCTCTATTGGCGAATAGCTACTTTATTGGAGACTCTTGAAAATCGGACCACAATATTGGCAATATAATTCCAAAAGACACGAATAAATTATTAATTTTGCCAACATTCTCCCACTTGGTCCGAGTTTTCCATCGTTCTTTTATTAAGTAAACACAATACATGAATCATAGCGATATGTCCTCATAATATAATCGAGTAATATCTTACATGTATCACAATGCATTATGTTACTTCTTTATTGCCCATAAACTTAATGAATAAACCTTATGTTTATTCTAGGTCCAAACTTTATTGATGTTTCTCATTCTTATATGCGCATATAATCAAAACAACCATGAAAAACATCACAGAGTTTTATTAAATAATCGTTCTAACTACGAAATTACATAAGAGATCTAAGTCTCATATTATGTACATGATCCTTAAACCTTGACGGTGGCATGTCTTTCGTCAAAGAATCTGCTAACATCAATTCAGTGCTAATGTGCTCAATGACCACTGATTTATCCTTCACACGTTCTCTTATGGCTAAGTACTTTATGTCGATGTGTTTGCTTCGACTACCACTTTTATTATTCTTAGCCATAAATACAGCAGCTGAATTGTCACAGTACAATCTCAACGGCTTAGCAATTGAATCAACAATTCTAAGCCCAGCAATAAAACTCTTCATCCATACACCATGCAATGTAGCCTCGAAACACGAAACGAACTCAGCTTCCATAGTGGAAGTTGCAGTTAGTGATTGCTTAGCACTCCTCCATGATACAGCTCCACCAGCTAACATAAAAATGTATCCGGATGTTGATTTCAA
This sequence comes from Begonia fuchsioides, assembly GCA_003255005.1. Taxonomy (NCBI): domain Eukaryota; kingdom Viridiplantae; phylum Streptophyta; class Magnoliopsida; order Cucurbitales; family Begoniaceae; genus Begonia; species Begonia fuchsioides. The sequence continues at coordinate 94,370 of QAOC01018801.1, forward strand.
TGAATCAACACAGCCAGCAAAGTCTGAATCGGAATAACCAATCACTTCCAAATCATCAGTTCGTCTGTATATAAGCATGTAATCTTTGGTGCCTTGAAGGTATCTCATCACCTTCTTTGCAGCTATCCAGTGGTCTATGCCTGGATTACTCTGATATCTTCCTAACATTCCAACTGCGAATGCAATGTCAGGTCTTGTACAAACCTGAGCATACATAAGGCTTCCAACAGCTGAAGCATATGGAATGTTCTTCATTCGCTCTTTCTCAAGATCGTTCTTCGGGCATTGGTTCAAATGGAACCTATCACCCTTCACAATGGGAGCTTTACTTGGTGAACAATCTTTCATTCTGAATCTCTCTAAAACTTTGTTGATATAGGTTTTTTGTGACAGACCCAAAATACCTTGTAATCTGTCTCGATGTATCTTGATTCCTATAACATAGGATGCTTCACCCATATCCTTCATATCAAAGTTTTGAGAAAGAAATTGTTTCACCTCATATAATAATCCTTTGTCATTAGTGGCAAGTAGAATATCATCTACATATAGAACCAGAAAACAAAACTTACTCCCACTGACCTTAAGGTATATACATTGATCCATGATATTTTCTTCAAAACCAAAAGAAGAAATAACATCATGAAATTTTAAATACCATTGGCGAGAAGCTTGTTTCAAACCATATATAGATTTCTTAAGCTTGCAAACTAAAGACTCACCTTCACTAGAGGAAAAACCTTCAGGTTGTTTCATATAAACTTCTTCCTCTAGATCTCCATTCAAAAATGCAGTTTTCACATCCATTTGTTGCAATTCAAGGTCAAAATGTGCAACCAATGCTAGAATGATACGAAGAGAATCTTTCTTAGATACAGGAGAAAAAGTCTCCTTGTAGTCAATTCCTTCCTTTTGAGTGAATCCTTTAGCTACGAGTCTAGCTTTATATCTCTCAATGTTGCCTAATGAGTCTTTCTTGGTTTTAAAGACCCATTTGCACCCTATGGCTTTTCCACCAACAGGCAACTTGACGAGATCCCAAACTTTATTAGAACTCATAGAATTCATCTCATCTTTCATAGCATCATACCATAAGTTTGATTCCTTACAACTCATGGCTTGTGAAAACGTTTCTGGATCATTTTCAGCTCCAATGTTATAATCCGATTCTTGCAAATACACAACATAATCACTAGCAACTGCTGATTTCTTTTCTCTAGTAGATCTCCTTATTTTTATTTCAACATTTTCTTGAGAAATATGTTGTTCAACGGGTTGATCAACATTTTCTTTTATTTTCTCAAGAGCTTGATCTACTTGATTATTATCAACAACTTGTGGAACTTCAATGATTGATTGTTGAATACTCATTTGGTCTTGAGGAGTATTATTCATAATAATCAATTCATCACCTGATTTATGTGATTCAATATTAATGTAATCTCTTTCAGCACCGATGCACTGAAATTGATCACTCCCACTAATCAAGTGATTTTCAAGAAATTTAGCATTTCTTGATTCCACAATTCTAGTGCTATGAGATGGACAGTAGAATCTATAACCTTTAGACTTCTCAGCATATCCAATGAAATGCCCACTTATAGTCCTTGGGTCTAGCTTCTTCTCTTGTGGATTATATATTCTTACTTCAGACGGACAACCCCATATGCGTATATGTTGTAAACTCGGTTTCCAACCCTTAAATAACTCAAATGGCGTTTTTGAAACAGCCTTAGTTGGAACTCGATTCAATATATACACAGCCGTCTTAAGAGCCTCAGTCCACAAGAAATCTGGAAGTTTGGAGTTGCTACGCATACTCCTCACCATGTCCAGTAATGTTCGGTTTCTTCTTTCAGCTACACCATTTTGGTCCGGAGAACCAGGCATAGTATACTGAGCAACTATTCCATGCTCTTGAAGAAACTTCGCAAACGGACCAGGTGCTTGTCCATTCTCAGTGTATTTTCCATAGTATTCTCCACCTCTATCACTTCTCACGATTTTAATTTGCTTACCGCATTGTTTTTCTACTTCAGCCTTGAAAACCTTAAAGGCTTCTAATGCTTCATCTTTATGATGAAGCAAGTAGATATACATATATCGTGAAAAATCATCTATGAAAGAAATGAAGTATCTAGGACCATATGTGTCTGTAATCGGACTACAAATATCTGTATGTATGATCTCTAATATGTCAGTACTCCTCTTTGCACCCTTTTTACTCTTGTTGGTCTGCTTACCCTTAATGCAATCCACACAAGTGTCAAAATCAGTAAAATCTAAAGCACAAAGTACTTTATCATTTACTAATCTTTTAATTCTCTCTATGGAGATATGTCCCAATCTCCGGTGCCATAAATTAGAAGAATCTTCATTTGTGAGACATCTTTTATTGCCAGTATAAACATGCATTGCATTATTAGTGGTACTACTTTGTAAATTAAGAGAGAAAAGACCATCAGACAATATACCATTCCCAACAAGATCAGATTTGTAAAATAAACTGAAGTTTACATCTGAAAAGTTAAAGGAATATCCCAATGGTACAAGTCTTGATACAGAAATTAAATTCCTAGAAAAATTAGGAATATAGAATGTCTTTTCTAACTTTAATACAAAACCACTACTTAAAATCAAAGTGCATGTTCCAATTGCTTCCACATGTGAACGCATCTTATTGCCTGTATAGATGCATTGCTCACTTCCCACTGGCTTCCTTAGATTTCTCATACTCTGCAAAGTATTTGAAATATGGATTGTAGTACCCGAATCAATCCACCATGTGTCACAAATAGAATCGATCATATTAGATTCAAAACAAACAAGTGAGATTGATGTACCTTTCTTCTCAAGCCAAGCCTTATATTTGGTGCAATCTATCTTCATGTGTCCCTTCTTTTTACAGAAGAAACACTTGGATTCCTTTTTTATTCCACCATCTTGGATAGGTATTTTACCTTTTCCCTTAATTTTGGCTCGTCGCTGACCCTTTTGTTGTGTTGCCACATATGCACTTTCACCAATTTCCATAGCTAATCTCCCTTCCTCTTGAACACACATGGTCAATAATTCATTAATAGACCATTTATCCTTATGTGTGTTGTAAGATATTTTGAAAGGACTGTATGCTTGTGGAAGAGTGTTCAAAATATAGTGCACAAGAAAAGAGTCAGGCATGTCAACCTCAAGTGTTTTTAGCTGAGCTGCAATGTCTCTCATTTGCATTATGTGCTCACGCACACCTCTCACTGATGTGAGTCTCAATGATGAAAACTTCATTATTAGGGTGCTTGCTAGTGCCTTATCAGAAGTCGCAAATTGTTGATCAATAGACTTCAGCAATTCTTTGACATGTTTATGCTCACCAATTGAACCTCTTATACCAGCAGAGATCTTAGTCATAATGTACATAATGCTGAGGCGATTAGATCGCTCCCAACGCTCACTAAGAATAAGATCTTCCTTACTACTGGTAGGAGTTATAATTGGCTCATCTTTCCTCATAGCATAATCAATGTCCATCAACCCCATCTTGAGGAGAATATTCTCCCTCCAAGATTTATAGTTTTCACCATTCAATTCAGGAATATTACATTTAAAATCAGAGTAATTGCCAATATTTATAGCTGCAAAAATAAATAGACATGCTTATTATTTCTATAAGAGACTAACAACATAAATCATGATTTACCAATGTACATCATTCTTAAATAATTATGAATCAAGTGACATAAAACTTACCTGTGGGCTAAAGCTTTAATTCAATAAGATTCACATAACTTTATGATAAAACTATCGAATTATTTTCTTTTTCTTAATACTTGTGGGTAAATTAAAAAATATAATTCGATATCTTATCCTAATTAATTATATAAATATAATAAAAATTCCTGTGGGATAAAATTTATTATACTTGTATAATTAATTACAATAAATGTCATAATATGATTTTAATACTTAATATATAACTTTAATTAATTAAATATGTTGTGACTACTATTTAATTAAATAAAATTATATTAATCATTCGACATTTTAATATTTAATTACAATAATTAAATATAAACAAGCATATATATTTATTCATTATCAATCGTATTCTGTAAGTTAATAACAAGTAAAAATAAACTAGAATTTGAAATGGTGTCTGGCCCAATGGTCTAGCCTATGACCCCAGATTATTGAGGTTCAGGTTCGACTCCTAGGTTAATCATATTTTAGAATTCTGTATATACAGAAAACTACACGTAGTTTCTGACCTCATAAAACTACAAGCAGTTTCTGCATTTTCTAAAATATTCAAGTAGAATAAACTATAACTCAAAAAATCCGAGAAACCCAGAAAAAATCCAACAATTTTTCTCAATTCCAGACATCATTTTTTAATGTTTTCACTATATAATGCTATAAATCAAATTTCCGAATGATTTATAACATTTATTTCAAATCGAAAACTTCGAAAATAAAACGTTCAATTTATTGAAAACATCAAAACTTTAATAAATAAAAAAACGTCAAGGCAGAGGCCTTTTAAGGCTCTGATACCAATTGTAAGACTTTAAAACTTTATTTGATCTAACATTAATTTAGATCAATATGCGGAATAATAAATACCTCCAGCCATTGACGATAAACCGGAACAACCGCTTTCCTTTCTTGAAGAATTGCTTCTAAACCTTAATATTTCTCTATTGATGGTGTAATTTTCGTATGAGAAAATAGGCTTAGGGGACCTTCAATGTCAACCCCTATATATAGACTCTTTCCATCAAAGAATATATATGGAGGGTTATGAATGGACAGTCACCACAATCGCCTCTATTGGCGAATAGTTACTTTATTGGCGACTCTTGAAAATCGGACCACAATATTGACAATATACATAATTCCAAAAGACACGAATAAATTATTAATTTTGCCAACACTTCTTACTTGATCTTGGATACGGTAAAAAAGAACAGAAAAAATAGATAATTTTGGTTCCGCAAATGAAGGATGCTTGTGCTAGAATAAATTCTTGCTTTTTGTTTGTTTCAGGCTAGCGAGAAAATGATTATACCCAAATGAATAATTTTATGTACATTTTCATTTATCTTCTTAAATAAGACGTTGGCATATGACAAAATAATCACTGTAATAAATAATTATTGATGATTTAATATATTAATTGTACTTTAATTTGGTTAATTATTTTTTTGACATGTTAAATATTTTAGAAGATAAATATAACTTTACCCTAAATAATTTATGAAATGTAAAAAAACAGAAAATGTGAGTAATGACTATCAAATGATTTTTGGACAATATGCATGTAGTTACACAGCCCATAAAAATGCATCCTCGGAGGCCATTCAAATAATTTGTCGAAATGGCATACTAAATAAACTATACTCTAGTCTGGTTTTGCATGCTATTTTTGAATGGAGTGTGAAATTAATCTCGCCGCTGAATGGAGCGGATCCATGAAATAATTTGACCTATGACAACATAGTTGTGGTAAAGGTCATAATGCCAGGAGAATCATTACTGCAGGGTATGATGGAGAGAGATATAAACGTCTATGCCATAAAATAGATTTTCGACAAAATGAAAAAATATATATATGCTCGAATCATAACCATAGAATACAACCATAATTGAAATGCATACATTTGTCTTACACTAAACTAGATACTCGATAATAAAACTAAAATAATTGTGCTTTGCTATGGCAAACATTATACTTTGAAATACCAAAATAAATGAAAATTCGCAAACATTAAAAGAATCTCTCTTTTCTTTTTCATGGTAACCCGTGTTATTTTCTGGGTCTCCAGCACTAAAAATGCACAGTCATGGCATTTTGGCGGCCGGGATCGAAAGCAATTTGCGCCACACAAGCATCATACTAAAACGGAAGGTGTGACTCTGAATTATTGTAAAAGAGAGTAACTCGAAACGTCGACAGACTGAATTTAGTGGGAATAGAAAAGAAACACATGATAGTAATAGGGGCAAATGGGAAGAAGAATTTCTCTAATCTAATCGGCTTTCATTCTTGCTGGTGAGAGACCGCCGCTGAACGAGAAAGGAGAACGTGAGCCGATAAATTGCAAGATCCAGACAGGGCGTTTCTCTGAAGTATTGGGAGTTATGAAGGTGCATAAAATGTGGGGATTTCAAACGAGAGAAAACAAGGGTAAAAATCATGAAAATGGTAGCAAGTGAAGCTGGAAATAAAAAACAATTTTCAGGATAGTCAACTTTACAAAATCTGTAAAAGAGGAAAAGGATTGCGAGTAAACTAAACAAGAAGAAGCACTTCTACCAATCTCTCTAAGGATTGCGGCTGCTGCGGACTAAAAAATCATCAATAAAAAAAATTGCCAAGATCTTAAGGATTGAACCATAGATTTAATACCAAGTTAGGGTTTTATGATAGATCTACTACCAATGTCATCATACCATCATTGTCACACTTGTAGGCTAGCATACAAATTGATTGGCACAATGAATCCATTAAATCAAGAAGAGGAAAACTCAATTTATCTGAAACTCCCATCGGAGAGGGGCAAAGCAGCACTTGGATCTCAGACAAATTGAGCAAGGTACTCCTCAACACTTGTGTACTCAACAGCGGGATAAAGCACGGAAGCCTCGACCCCAACCCGCGGATCGATTTCGAAGTTGGTTTGATCTCCCTCCACAAAGACTGAGTGTGCGACGGCCAAGAGCACATCCTCAGGAAAAGCGGCCTCTACAAACGACACCATAGAATTTGAACATTACAGCGCATAAACACTTGGAGATTGCAATTCTTTGTGCTCACCTCGAATGTTTTTCAGCAGTTGATTCTCTGGAACGTAGACCCTTTCCACAGGATGCCCGATTTTCGTCTCCCAGAGGGAGACAAGATCGTTCGACGAGTAAATGTTACGAGGAAGTCTGATGTAGAGTATTTTATTTAGAGTTCTTATGTCATCCACTGCTTTCATTGTATAGGCTCCTATGTCTTCTTCCTTGTTGAAAATCGCTGAAGATTACACCAAATAAAGTTTCAAAAGAAAAAAAGATACCTAATAATGATCACAAACAACATAGAAAAAACGCTTTTGTTGGGTAGTGTCATATAACTATTGACAGCTGACAAACCAGTGAAAAGCAAAAGCATTTGCATTATTATGATGAACAGATTCTGCTCCGCTGCTTCAATAATTCCACAAGAGCAAAATCAAGAACACAAAAAAGCTCCTTACCCTTCGGGGTTCCGTTTCCTAATAGAACAAGCTTGTCTCTTGGAGGAGAAGAAGCTCCCGGCTGTAAGAGATTGGGAATGAAGCAACCTGCAAATAAGTTGGAAGAAACAATGGTGTAAGGGATTCCCTCAGCTTCAACAGCTCTCCGGACTTTAGCTTTGGCGGCGAATGCCGTTCTCGCCGGCTCCACTGCATGGACGCGATCCACGTCGTTTCCAAACTCCGACGGAAGAAACCTCTGAAAAGTTCTTCAAATCATTTGGTATGCTCAAAGGGGTTAAGAATTATCACCAGTTTGACAAGTACCTTGACGTTGCCGGCTTCTTGGATGGCGACGATGAGTTTATCTTGATCGACGATCTGAGCAGGACCCAGAGTCGATATAACGATATCCACCTGTTTAATTGCTCTCACCAGACTTTCATGATGGTAGAGATCGCCCTGCAGTTTCATCGGAATCGTCATTGTCGGCGGCTGACAAGACGCCATTTCTTCTGACAGTTCCTTGTTTTTCTCCTCAACCAAACGCAAACCAGCAAAGTAGTCTTAAGAGAAATTAAAAAAGTGAATACGGACGTACGAAGATAAATTGGACGCCGATGCTCTTGAAACCGGCGATAATGTCAGACTTGGCCGGATTGTTGAGAGTAGACTCCCGAATGAAGACAAAAGTCGGATGACCTGCCTCGACGCTGGCTTCCACGATGAATTTGCCGATGTATCCGGTGCCACCGACGAACAGAATCTTGGTTTTAGCAGCCATTGATTCGAACTCTTCCGGTGGTCGCTTAGAAGAATTCGAGTGTGGACAAAGAAGCGTAAAATACAGAGGTCGAAAATCTCAATGGCGATTAATAATCGGATCTATATTGAGTGCAAACAGGCTCTGTGAGAAGGGTGATTTGTAAATGGGTAATGGGCTGACTTGGAGACTCCATCGTGCTTCAAGTACATTATTTGATTGCTGCCTACAAATAATTGAATAATTTGTCATCAATACCCTTATGAGGTGTACGGGTTCGAAAATCAAGAGCCTAATTGCTACTGTCTTCTTACCCATTTCATATTGGAGTAATGAATGAATGATACGATTTGAAAGTCAATAAGCTAAATTTATTGAATGATATTAAATTTTGATCACAGCTCCACATTAACATAAGAGTGGAGATTTTCAAGAGATGATGATATCATCAGTATAGGCGAGAAAACGAACAACCTGCTAGGCTTAGTTATTTTGAAGCGAAAAGGAGATAAATTATAGTAAATTTGCTTGAGAGAGATTCAATCCAAGCTTGAGTTGCTTGTTTTAAGTCATATAAAGATTTTTTCAACTTACGTACCTCGAAAGATGTTGAAGATAATTTAGGTAACACCCTCATAGAAACATCTTCTTTTGATATTACTCTGACTTTCTGATATTCGGGTAGTAGAATCAATATTACATGTCCGGTTATTTTGATTTTTCTTCGCACTTTGATTCTTTAGTTCATTTGTATCCCTAACCCTTTCTTTCTTTGGTCTACCGAGGCACACCTAAAAACTGAAAAGTCAATGAGATTCTTATATGTACCAGGTCGCGTTTCAAGTCCATTAATAGAATTAATGAAGTGAGAGTACATTCTCATGTGTCTTACGGTAGTAATATGGATGCACAATAAATCTGTGCAATCCTCCATTGTGTTATATATTTTGTGCTATGCATGAAATAAGTATCCTCCGTATTGTTTTTAACATCGTCAAAATTAGTTTATCACGTGCTGGTCGAAGGACTCGCTTAGATTATTAAGACAGAGGTCGCACTTTGGCACACAGCTAAATGCATGCTGCGCCCATGTTTTTTGATTGTAACCTGTCAAGTGCATGTACCCTACTACGTCAGAGGACATTAGTTTCTTCATCTCTCTATCAAATGCTTACTCGGTTGTAGAGCCGGCAAACGAGCGAGCTGGCGCCAGCTCGCTCGGCCGGCTCGTCTTTCTGTCGAGCCGAGCCAGGCTCGGACCGGAACAGTACCGAGCCTGGCTCGCTCGAGCCTCTCTGTCGAGCCCGAGCCGAGCTCGCCGAATGAGGCTCGCGAGCCCGAGCCCGACGAAGCTCGATGTCGCGAGCCCGACGACGCTCGCCGTCCGTCGTCCTCGCCTCGCCTCGCCTCGCCTCGTCGTCAATCGTCGTCGCCAGATCTGGTCGTCGTCCTCGCCTCGTCGCCGCTCGTCGTCGTCGACTCGTCGTTGTCCGTCTCGTCGTCGCTGGCGCTCCGTCGTCGCTGGCGCTCCGTCGTCGTCGAGGGAGGGAGACGAAGAGAGAAAGAGGGAGGGAGAAAGTGAGAGGCACGGGAGGCCCGGAGGGAGAGGGAGTGATGTGCAACGGGAGTGCACATCCGATCACTCCCCGAGCCCGGGTGTTTTTACTAACATAATTGCTCATTTTGCAGGTACATAGCCTCGGAAATACCTTCCGAGGACGATCGAGAGCAGTTAAAGATGGTGCTATATTGGCATCCGAGCACCGTCAAGCCGGAAACGCACAACGCACCAGGAGACGCGCGCACCACCGAGGCTCGCGCGCCCAGCAACACGCGCACGGCCGAAGCCGGTGCGCCCAGCGACATCCCCATGGCCGAGGCTAACACATCCACCGACTCGACCATGGCCCACGACGACACCACCCGTAGCGTGGCTGGAATCCTCTAAGGATTTCAGCCACTTAGCCTAGTTAGCTAGAAGTGGAAGAATGACGGGCCGAAAGATGGACGACGAACCAAGTGTCAAGACACGAGGGGCTCGGCCAACCCAAGCCCCTTTAAGGCGAACATCAAGACGGGCCGAGCTATTAGCATTCTTTGGCCTTCCTAGGAGCTTCGAAGATACGCATATTAAATTGGCCCACGCCAATCTTAAGGAAGCCGTGACACCTCGCTGAGTCGTCGGCCCACACGGGTCATGACACGGCCACCAGACACGGCCCATCGAAGCCCAGGATACGGCCACGTGACACAGCCAGGAAGCTCGAGACACGGCCACGA
>QAOC01018801.1:107568-195474 GCA_003255005.1 Begonia fuchsioides
GGCTCGATTAGGCTCGGGAGTTGGGCTCGCTCGGCTCGAATAGCTCGAGGCTCGATAGCTCGCTCGAGCAAAAAATTTTCGAAAAAAAGCTCGACAGGCTCGGCTCGATTAGGCTCGACAGGCTCGGCTCGTTTGGCTCGCCAGGCTCGATGAGCCGGCCTTCCCGGGCCTGAGCCGGCTCGAGCCGGCTCGATTGCCAGCTCGAGCCGACTCGATTGCCAGCTCTACTCGGTTGTGGCCTTGAAGCACTCATCATTGCATTTTTGTAATTTTGAAATTAGAATACACGTGTTGCAAAAAAACTCTGACATCAGCTTGAGCCACAAGGTCATTAAGCGTGTTTACAAACTCCTACTGTGGAGGGAAGAAAATGACAACTCATTAACAGGATCAGAATAAACATACTCAAAATTAAGAATGAGCATAGGTGTTTGCCTTTTGGGTTGGGTTCATCTCTCCAAACCCTAATTTAAAACAAAATGGCGAATCTCCGTATTTTCTTTCGTATCTTTCGTTTTTACTTCCAAATCTTACCTTTTCGTTTCCCATCGCACAACTTCTCCTGGTTTGGCGTTTATGTTTTCTGGATTTGTGATGGCCCATAAAAAACTCCATTATCGGAGCATCTGGTAGCCCTTTTAACGATTTTTTCCTTACGGTAACGGTAATCTAGTGGCGGAAGATTCAAAATCAATGGGAAGGTTTGTTTGATGTTCCACCTAAGGGATAAAATTTCATGACAAAGGCGCCACCTTTTTTGGGAAATGTTTGACAAAATCACTAATTGTTGAAACGTAGAACCCAATCAAGGCACGCAGTTTCGGCGGCTGTTGGAAAAGTCCCCACCTGCCTGCCCACCTTTTCTTCTTCACAATCCTCATCCTTCCCAACAAATTTCTTTGCGTTTCCCTCAAAGAAAACTAAAAGCAAGAAAGTTTCTGAGAAATTAGCGCGACACCAGGTTGGAATGGAGACGGTGGATGAGGATGAGGAGTACTGCTGGAGAGAAGTGAAGCTCCCTTCGTTGATTCCTGTAGTGGCTGAGCCAGAGCTAGAGAGAGAAACAGGGGAGAGAAGGCGAGGCAGAAACATTCTGGTTGCCATTGATCATGGACCAAACAGCAAACACGCCTTCGATTGGGCCCTCATCCACCTCTGCCGGCTTGCAGACACCGTCCACCTCCTCCATGCCGTTTCCAGCTACACATTCTTTTTCTTCGACTATTTTGTTCTTCTTTATGCGATTGTGGTTTTTTCTCAGTCTCTGTGTTTTGTATACAGATGTCAATAATGAGCTTGTTTATGAGGCTAGTCAGGGGCTCATGGAAAAGCTTGCTGTTGAGGCCTTTGAAGTTGTCATGGTATGTCATCTGGATTTTCTGTGTTCGTTATGTTTCTCTTTCGTTCATCATTTACGTTTCTGTAACATGTGACTGTAGAGATGAGGTTGTTAGCCTATATCTCAATCTCGAACGGATAAAAAAATAAGAACTTCCTTTAATCAACTCCAATTCTCAACTTAGAATTTGTACTGTGAAATAAATATGAGTTTTCTGATAAAAAAAATCATTATATTGTGAAATTAAACTTGCTACTACGGGTATCAATCCTCAAGGTTGATTGTTCTCTAAGAATGGTGTGCGATATTAGAACCATACAATCCATTCCACATCAAGCGAATATAGTCACATAATCCCGCTATTCATCTTCAGCATTCCATTTTGCAACATCAGGAGTCCCTTTTTTTCGATTAAGGAGCTTGACTGAGAGAATCACTTCTCAAGAAAATCAACGCTTGCCTTTATAATGGTTCAACATAGAGAAATGATTCTGAACTCTTGAATTCTAGAGTAGGCAGCTTAGCTTTATCATCTAGATCTATCTTTAAGCCACTCTATCTCAAACAAATCTGGTTCCCAAGTGTTCCTAGCATAAAGATGTTTTCTTGAATTTAGAGATGGTGATTCTCGTTTGTTCCACTATCTAAGAATCTGTCCATTGTCTGTAACGAAACTTGAGCAAGTCTAATTTTGATTGCTCTTTCTAGTAGATACATTTGAATTTTATTGGCTATAATCTAGTAGATATATGTTTACTACCATTAATCAAGCTGGCTAGTTAATAATTAGACACGGAAAGGAAGCTGATAATCCTCATCTGTAGTTTGGATCATGCTTGAGGATCTAACATTTTCCCCCTCATTGCCATCACCAATCTTGGACTGCATTAAAGGTGAGAACTGTGGCTCGGATTGTAGAAGGTGATGCGGGAAAGGTTATTTGCAGAGAAGCAGAAAGGTTAAAACCTGCTGCCGTTGTCATGGGCACCAGAGGAAGAAGCTTAATACAAAGGTTTCATGCTCTCTCTCTCTCTCTCTCTCTCTGTGATTCTCAATTATTGGAATTTTCATCAGCGTGCTGCAGGGCAGTGTTGGTGAGTATTGCTTCCACAATTGTAAGACAGCACCAGTTATAATCGTCCCTGGGAAAGGTATTCTCTTCTAATCACTAACATTTGAAGTCCGAATTTTGATTGGATTCTTAAACTGGTTCTGAATGATGTGACAGAGGCTGGAGATGAGTCGTTGGTTTAGTCTGTCATCCAATGTCTCTTGTTGGGATCACAATGTCAATCTGGGCGTTGATTTCTTCTCCGCGTGTAAACTGAGGCTTCTGCAACTCCTTAAAACTGTATATGGATTTCGTTTATATATGATAGTGTGCAAATGACATTGAATGAAACGACTATTTGTATATGACGTGATTGTTATTAGTATATCAAATTCCATATAGAATATTTTTCTGTTTTAGAGTGAATTTCTTACTTTATTTTATTTCAGAAATTAAAGTACTATAAGCAACATGTACAACCATAAAACCTAAATGGTCACACAAGATATGGATATGGCACGACCATATAGAATTCAAACATCTAAGTTACTTTCGCAACTAAGTATAGTTGTGTTGGAAGAAACATATTAAATAACCAAGGAAAGTCATACCATTTACGTCAAAGAAACTTTTAAATATTATGCTACCAAATTACTGATTTGGGAAATACCACTACCTGAAGAGCTTTTAGTATAAGTTAGAGATGTCGATAGACCGATCATGAGTATTGGAATTGAGCCACTTCACCGATCATGTTTGGGCAAGCATAGCCGAGCCACTACATGAAGTGGATAAAAGGATCACGGAAATAGAAGAAGCCAACCAAGGTGGAGCATGCTTAGCAAGTTAGAAGAGGTCGTGTCACGAATTTGAGGATAGATACTTTTAAATCTCGAGGGGTGAATATTTTCCTAGGCTAAATCAAATATAAATAGTAAAGCTAGGTTTTTATTTTCCTTAAAAACTCTAGTCTTGTAGTTGTTTTTTGAGAGCCAAATGACAATAATTTGGCACAAATAGAAACATACCCGATTTGGGATAGGCATGGGTGGTGCATTACCTGTGAAGAAGACTTAGAGTTCTTCTTCCTCATACTTTGGCACAAACACTGTTTTTAGAGCAGTCCCTAATGGTGTTTTCCCTTGGTGTACTTCCTCTGGAGAGTCATGTATGAAGAAGCGAGTTTTGTGTTTTTCTTTGATTCTTCGCTGGAGCGTTTGTTGTATCATTTTTGTTGCATTTTTCGACCGTAATGCTAAGGAGTGATAGTAAGAATGTATTTCATTTGCTCCTCATCCATCCTCTTTAATTTTCTTGCCATTTTTTGTGAAACACCGTCACTGACCTCAAACTACTGCTTCCGAAGCCAGTTTCACTCCGCATAGTTTGTTTGCACCGAATTGTGGAGCCTTAAACTAGACTCTACTGGGGAGAAATGGCAACTGATTTCATCCCATCCCATCCAATCCAAACCACCTAGCCAAAGTTAAGGCAATTTGAACATCACCCCCAATCTAGCCAATTTCGAAAAAACTAAATACGTTCACCACCCGAACCCGAACCCGAACCCTCGAAAATTCCTTCCGAGCCAACTCTTACTCCACCCGTACATTTCCACTAAGTTTTGTCCAGCATTCAGCAACTAACCCAAACGCAATCACTCCAAAAATAAGCCTCTAACTCGAAGCCAATCTTGAGATACAACCATTTCCCCAGAACCCTAATACATCCCCAAACCCATACCCTTGTTTTTCCCCTTTCTGCCACAATTGGCGTTTCAAATTACTGTTCTGTCTACGTACTGTTTTTTAACCCAATATTTTGACATGTTCAACCTAAACTTCTGTTAACCAGCTCCAAAAATCAAGTCTTAAAATCTTTCTTCATTCCTATATTTAAACTTATCAAACGGGCCCAAAATCTGTTGCGTTTTCACATCTAAAGTAACTGTTGCCTTGCGCTTCAATCTACGAAGATCAACAATAACTATGTTTAAGCTCTTACAAGTTACATCCAACAATCAACATGCTATTCGAAAATTTGGAGATGAAAATGGTATTTTGATGATAATATTCTGCCATCTTGTCGTTCTTGTAGGCAGAAGCACCATATTAAGTAGGAGGGTGAATTTGGGCTACATGACTCAGTTGTTCCAGAAAGGATTATGCTTGATCTGAGTGGAGGATTTCATACCTACTCAGATATTTGGATGAATTATTGAGCCAGCTCAATTCAAACCAATTTTATCCACTTTTGAAGGTTGTTGGAGAAGTGATGCCAATCTTGGCAAGGTCATGAGGTTAGAGGAGTATTCGAGTAAACACCAGCATCGATGACTTGCATAAAAGTAGAAGATCTCGACCAGATGGAGTTTTTCACAGAGTATAGGGATGTCAAAAGACACGAGCTTCTCAAAATTATATTAAAATTGAGACAGATATGGGGGAAAGTAAGTGGCTTTTAAGAAAATTCACTACATGTTTTACCATGTTTTACTTATGGACTCTAATCTTTATCAAGTCATACACCATCAATTTTTTGTTGATAAGATGCAACGTGCCTTCAAAATTTATGCAGACTTCAAATGTCTATCCTCGAAATATCAAGCTAAGCTTAAAATACGTGGTTTTAGACTAACAAAAGTTACATGTAACGATCCATGAATCCATGTAATTGGTTTGTCAGCATTGACAAAACTCAATGTATGGCTCATTGAGCGGGTTTGAATATGCAAACCATAGTTGGTCCCCATCATTCAAATTTTACAAGTAAAATATAAAAAGATTCATATGGATATCATTATATCTGGAAAATCATTTTATTATATAAAAAACTAAAATATAAAGACGTCTTTTGTGACTGACAGCTGACGCCAATCCAGCAATGTAAAACATGACCCAATTATTCTAACATTTAGACTTTCATTTTAGCAATTGAACAGTTGACGCACGCGCTAGCTGGGTGCAGTTCACATGTGCACCTGTCGTTTCATATTTCCTCGGCCATTTATTTCTTAAAAGAAAAAAGATCTGACCAGGGTGTTTTTATTTCTAGGATGTCAGGAATCATTGACTTTTTGAGTTTGACTTTCCACCGTCTGATCTGATTGCTTGGTACTGAATTAGCACACGTAATGACCGATCATTGAAGAACTAAAAAGAGAGATCATGGATGGGATGAATTCAGTGACAAAATAAACTGAGCAATAGAAGAAAGATCTGGTAACAGTCTTTTATGCATAACCCGAACGACGATAAAATCGAGTACATTACCACGAAAAGAAATGGCAAATCAGAAGCTCAGAGTGACTGAATTAAGAAAGGAAGAAGACGATGATATCTAGATACTTATATCAACAGGGTACCTTTCGATGCAGTCCTCCCATGGAGTTTTTGCTGAAGCTTTCACATTTCTCAGCGCCTCCCAAACGGCGCTGTTGCATTTGAATCCACTCCCGAAAGCGATTTGCCAAACCCGGTTGCCCTTTCTCATCCTCCCCTTCGCCTCCGTGTACGCCAGCTCGTACCAGATCGAACTCGACGACGTGTTGCCGAATCTGTGCAGCGTCATCCTCGACGCCTCCACGTGAATCGGAAGAAGCTGCAGATTCTTCTCCAGCTCGTCGATCACCGCCCTCCCGCCGGCGTGGATGCAGAAATGGTCGAAAGCCAGTTTGAAATCCGGGATGTATGGCTTGGTTTTTGAATTGATGAGTCTTTTGAAAACCAGGGTGGAGAAAAACAGAAGCTGCTCGCTGATGGGGAGAACAAGGGGGCCTAGAGTTGTGATGTTCGTCTTCAAAGCGCCGCCGGCGATGGCCATTAGATCTTTCGATAAAGAAACCCCAGTTTTTCCGGCGTCGTCTTGCTCCTGGTAAACGCACCGGAATGCGGTGTCATCGGCTCCCTTGTGGGTGCGGACCACATGCACGAGCTTGTACTTGGCCAGCCGGCGGTCGGCGGGCTTGTTCGAGAGCAAAATCGCCGACCCGCCGACCCGAAATAAGCAATTGGGAATCAGCATTGATTTCTTGTTTCCGAAGTACCAGTTCTGAGTGATATTCTCTGTGCTGACAACAATGGCGAGCGTGTTTCTATGAACTTGGAGCATGTCTTTTGCCAGATCGATGGCTATAACGCCGGCGCTGCATCCCATCCCCCCTAAATTAAAGCTCCTGATATTTCCTCTCAGTTTGTATTTGTTGACAATCATGGCGGAAAGCGAAGGGGTGGGATTGAACAAACTGCAATTGACAACGAGAATCCCGATGTCTTTGGGCTTAATTTTAGTATTGGAAAATAGGTTATCTAAAGCGCCAAACATCACCTGTTCCGCCTCTTCTCGGGCCGCCGCCATGGAAGGCCTCGGCGGCAGATAGTGCATAGCTTCGGGGACGTAGGTCTCTTCGCCGAGGCCGGAGCGCTCCAGAATCTTGCGCTGGAACTCGAGGGACGACTCGTCGAAATCTCCCGTCAACGTGGAGTGCTCCATGAACTGGTGGAATTTCACCTGCAGGCTGTCTGGAGGACGATAGCAGGAATAGTCCACCAGGAAAACGGATCTTGGTCGGGTCATGATATAGACGGTGGATCCGCAAACCAGAAAAGCAGAGCAGACTATGATGCTGACCAGATTGTACTGAAGGTGAAGCCAGAGTTCACGAGCATCGTCGGGGTTCATCTGGGAAGCTTGGATAATAATCACCGCCATTAGAGGAACCAAGCAGAGGGTCAACAGGTGGGTTATCAGGTAGTGATAACCTAGTTTCACATACTTCAAGTTGACGCTCTGCAAAAAGTCAGGGAGGCGGCGGCTATGGTGGATCCGAACTCCACGGGGAGCCGTGGGCTCGTCCGTTTGCTGAGAGCTCATTATCCGCTTCAAGATGTGGAGTTCAAGAGCAGGAGACAGAACGGATCTGGCGAAGAAGGGAAGAGGAGGACGGAAGAGAGGAGGGGGAGCTGGAACCAATCTTTGAAAACAAGTCTCAACGGCACCCCTCCCTCCCGTATCTCACAGCTAATTCAGATTAGAAAAAGGTAACAAAATTTCAAATCTCAGCTGGATATTCGCCCACTCAACTCGGTTTTAGACGTCCATGGATTACCGAGTCGAGCTCGGAACTCCTAACTCGGCTCTCCGCACGAGAATAATTGAAGGTGGGGCCTCACCCTTGCAGCCTCAGTATAATGTGACCATACCAATCTCATCCAGATTGTTCTTCCGAAGCCATATCCTGGAAATAATTCAAGGCTAAAATCAAATAAATTATTATGGCTACGCCTCAATGACACATCGTTCGTCCAGCAAAACAATGCGGATTACTATACTATCCAGATGGATCCAGTTATGGAAGCCTCAAATCAATAGGCCTGCAAAATAAAGACAAATAATGACATATTTTTTAAAAAATTGATAGATGAACCACACCTAGTTATGGCAAATGGGCAGCCGGGCAAGCCAAGATCATTTTTTCAGGCTCATGAGTCCGTCGAGTCTAGGCTCGATGGACGGGCCCGCGAGCCCGACTCGAGAGCCTGACGAGCCAGCCCGCCCAGCTGGGCAGTCAGCATCTACCCAGGGTCGACCGGTTGACCGATAAAGACTTATGTCGACTGCTTACAACTTGTGTCGACCACCAGAGTTTCCAGAGGTTAAATCTATCTTGACCGATATACGCATAGGTCGACCGTAGAAGCTCCAGAGTCAAAATCTATGTCAAAATTATTCTTGATTTATCTGTTACTCTCTCATCTTTTGTATTTTCCCCCTCTCAAGTTTTCTTTCAAACTCTCAACAAGGTAGATTTATATTTTATTTGTGTAATTTATTTTTATTATGTTTATGTTAATAATAAACATTATGCATACGAATCTGGTAGTTCTACTAGGACCATTGGTAGATACTAGGTGGAATTCAACTTATTTAATGTTGGAAAATGCTAAGCCATATTGGTTAGTTATTTGTGCTTTTATTAGTGAAAAAACAAAATGTATTTCTTTAGATCATAGTAGTTGTGACGTTGCTAATTTATTTCTTGATTTTCTAAAACCATTTTATGATGCTACAAATGAATGTTCGGGAATTTATTATCCCACTACTCATCTAATTCTTCTATTTTTTTAAAAAATTAACGGCTACTTTTAAAAAATATAGACAAATTAATGAATTTTGTGATATACTTGATAAAATAGAGACAAAATTTAAAAAATATTAGTTTGACATACCTAATATTTTTTTATTTGCATGTGTAATGGACCCTAAATTTAAAATAAAAGGAGTGTGTTTAATTATTGATAAAATTTCTTCTCATTTAAGTATTACTTCGAAAATTAACAGTACTACATTAAAAAATGATATTGCTTGTTTATATTCTTCTTATGAATTTAAATTTTCTAATGTTACTCGTTTTATTTTTTCTTCACGTAGTATTTCTAGTTATAGTAGTGGCGGTGTTGGACCTCCACAAGATTTATTGAATGACATTTTTGATGAACTAGATAGCGATGTTTATTCTTGTAGTTCACAAATAAATGAACTCGATATTTATATTGAAACCCGCTATCAAATTTTTCGCGATGAGAATTTTGATATATTGACTTGGTGGAAAGACAACTCCACTTCATATCATATTCTTTCTAAGTTGACACAAGATCTACTAACCCCTCCGGTTTCTACCGTAGCATCGGAGTCTACTTTTAGTGAAGGTGGACGTGTGTACGATGATCGACGATGAAGACTTGCACCAGATATCGTTGAGACACTCATTTGCATGAAGGATTGGAACGACGCTGTCACGAGAGATCAACAACGAGCGGATGACATACTAGAAGAATTCCAAAATTTGGATGTCGAAGACTAGATATTTATTTAATTAATAGTTTATAAAAGAAAAAAATATGTTTATGAATGACAGTGTATCATGTATGCAATTTGTATGAGCTTTCTTAAAAAAATAGTATTTAGTCTTCCGCTGCAGTTTTAAGAAAAAGAAAAATGATTTAAGATTTACGATCATTTTATATCATTCAGTTTTAAGTTAAAAAAAAAAGAAAAAAAATAATTAAAATAAAATTGAGCGTTACAATAAATAAATTATAATTATTTATATAAGATAAAATTATTTATGTATATTTGGCTCGTTAGGCTCGACTCGTTAAGGCTCGATAGGCTCGGCAAGCTCATTAGGCTAGGCTCGTTAGGCTCGGCGCTCGCGAGCCGGCTGAAGTTGAATTTTTTTTAATAAAAGCTCGTTAAGCTCGGCTGGTTAGGCTCGGCAGGCTCGGCTCGTTAGGCTTGACAGGCTCGACGAGTTAAAATTTTTTAGGCTCGGCTCGGCTCATTTGCCATCTCTAACCACACCCTTGTGTTAGGCACGTGTTTGTTGCTGTGACCTTAGTAAACGTTATGCTACTCCAACGGTGGATGGGCTATGTGTATGTTGACTGACTAAATTATGAATTTATTCCAAACTAGTTCGTACTTGATGGGGAAATCTACTTGTCTTTAGATGTCAAACGAATCAGTACGAGAAGGTTGAATTTGAAAAGGTCATGTTCATCGAACTTTTCAAGCTAATCTTGTTGAGTTTACTGATTCTGAATTTGTTCGATTCAGGCTAAAATCCTCGAGCGAGGCAAGTGGACTGAGCTACTCAAGTCACACATCAAATTTCAAGATAGCAAGTCCATCTCTCTTATATACGAGTGAGCCTAGAGAGTTGACACAGATTAAACATATTATTGTGTTATAGTTATTCATACAACAAAGTGCGTAGTTAGAGAATATGCTTTGGGATTTCGTTGAAATATTAGTATATCCAAGCATCTTATATCCATTATGTAACTTAAATGTGCTTTATCGACCTTAATTTTTTTTTTTTATCTAAAATATGAAATTTAATTCACAATTATTTGTTAATTAATCAATGCCTCAAGTTCAAGGATATGTGCATAGTCCGTACAAGTGTACGTGGTAGAAAGAAAAATGTTTCTAAAACCAAGACCTGGCATAGTGTCCAACATTACTCAATTAAATTTAATTTTAATAAATCAAATCAAAAGACTTTAATATAAAGTTTATGTGGCAATCTTGATTTAAAAGATGCATGAAAGACAAATCTAATGAAACTTCATTCAATTGATCTCACAATCTAAAGTAATCTTTGAAACAAATAAAATTACAAACTTCATATTAATAAAAATAATCTTAATAAAATCTAAGAGATAATTCTTTGATTTAATATTTGATCTAAAAATTTAAAATTTGTCTTCAATAATTCTTGAATAAAATATAAGTTGATTGTGGTGAGCAGAAACCTCAGTTGGGAAACATTTATAATTTTACAATTAATAAATTTAAAGTAAATAATAAATAAATTAATATTCATATCATAGTACAATAATTAATTAACAAACAATGATGATATTCAATTCAATATTATAATAAAAAAATTCATAATGAACATTCATTGCTGATACACCTTCGCACCTGTGACCTTTTGCATGCGTGCAATTGTCCAAGCGCGAGCCCTTCTACTAGCCTAATCGTGCCCATGCATGGCCACTTTTTCATCCCACGCATGTAAGTAATGTCGTCGGCCATCGATCATGTAGAGTGCGCACATTCACTTCACTTGCCCCAGAAGTTGAGCAATACTTGCCCCGTACACCCCCTTTCTTTAAAACCATTTAAGACTTGGTCGTCGACCCTTGAGCAACAATTGTTCCTTTTCACATGTACACTCAGACATGTAGTTGTTAGGTCTTGAAAAACCTTTAAATTTATGAAATTATTCATATTCGAGTAAAAGTTTTGGGTTTTTAGTTATGTCGTCCGCTAAATGTTGTGAAGACCGCTACAACATAGTTAAAATTTGTAGGGATTTGCTGAAGATAATTAAAGTCAATGAGATAAGAAAGGAAAAGATTGGAGAACTTAAAGGGACAAATCAATTCAGATATTCAACAAATTGGATAAAGAAGAAATATCTCTGCAAAATCTTCTCAAATTATGGAATTACGATTAATTGGGGAGAGAAAGATTGACTAGCATGACTTTAGGAACACCTCTTTCATTAGACTAAGACACAGAGAGACGGAGAGAAGGACTGAGAAGGAGACTTTGCAATGTAGTGTGACAATTTCTATCATGCCATCTGAGTTGTGAAGCTGCTGTAGTGAATCTAAATTTTTCTAGCACTATAACTATGAATGCTGTACAACTATCTTGATTTGTTTTTAATTCTAGCCTGAATTAAATTTATTTTATTTGGATTGAGAAGTATTCTATTTGATGAACTCGTGGTTGTTATTTATTTAGAGTATTGAATAATTCAATTATATTTTCATAACTATCTTGTATAAGGCTGAGGTCATAGTTACGAAGAACTTAATCATTTCTGACACGTCATTATAAAATCATATATCCATTAATTGAATTTCTTGAGTTGTTAAATTAATTTCTATTTTAACAAAAATGTATGCTCAACATGAAGTTAATAGAATCGGTTCTGAAGATTTTAGATTGCATTTCTCTTGCCTTCAAATTGGAAGGAGTTGGAGAAGAAGCTAATCATTAGGCAATGCTAGTCATTGATTTAATTTAGATTCTTACCGTCAATATTATTTTGGTGGATGACACCCAAACCTAGACGGGACTGGTTGGTCTATATTCATTATATATATAATTTAATTAACTAGATTTAAATTGCATATTCATGATTTGATTGGATTGATTATTTTTAATTTGTTTTATTACACTGTTGGAATACGGTAATGAATGCTTGAGGCAAATTCATAGTGTTATTTTATTTTGGGGTTTAGTGGCTGAGAGTAGCATCTATGGATTTCCCAAGAAATTCATAAACTTGATTAGAGTTATTTAGGTGAGTTAGGTGAGTGAGTGAGAATATCATCCATGAGTTGCCTTGAAATCCCTAAACATAAGTAGTTTTATTTATGTGAGTTGGGTAAGTGAGAATATCGCCCTCGGATTGCATGAAAATCCCTAAAGCTAAATAGATTAAGTGAGTTGGAGTGCTCTGGCTTGGCCTTGACTTCACTAGCGACGAGATATCAGATTTCTATTTTCTATAATATGTATCGGAGGGATATTTGAGCGACACTCTTATTTTACTGATGATGATTTTTATTGTGAATTGCTGTGAGAGTATTTTTCGATTGTAGTCACTTATCTATTTGAAGAGGTTTTTTATAAGACCTTATAGGGGCCAAAAATGCTGAGTTTTAATGATAATAATGATAAAGGAGATAAATATGATTTTAACTGGTTTTGTTAAAGTGTCCTTCATGAACTTAGCATATCTCAACATTTATTCTAATATTATTAGCAAATGAATGTTTTGGTGCAACTGCTTCAATAAGATTGCTTGGGAGAGTAGGACCACACACCGAGATAACTTTCCACCAAGGCTTACTGAGGGTAGATGGCCTAAAGAAATTGTAGACTTCGGAAAGACCTTTGTTTGGGGCACCAATTCTCAAGGAAGTGAGATCTGTTTCAGCTAATTCCTTATATCCTTATTTATCTTTGATGATCTCACGAATTTGAAAGAGTTGCTTAAACGGAGGAGAGACTCAATATCCAACCTTCAAATCCCAAAAATCAGTTTGTTTGATATAGAAGTGTTGGATCTAGCGGTACCACAATGTGTATTTCTTCCCATGGATATTCCTCCGTGTTTTGGAAAGAATGAGTATATTCCATGACTCAAGGTCACGGAAACTCCGACCACCTTTTTCTTTGGTGAGGCAGATGCTTGACCAAGCATTTTTGTGTTTCTTGAGTCTAAAGGAGGTGGTGGTCTTTCATTCCAAATAATTTGTAGACGTAGCGTCATTTGATTATGTGTTCTTTATTTTCTCTAGTGTGTCTTGTTCTATCTTTTTTCTTCTCCAACCGCTCCTTATTTGATATTTTTGAATATTTGACAGTCTCAACCACTCACCTATTCCTTAACATCATTTGATTATGGTTGGTCTGGTTGGGCGATATGTCCCACTTTGTTTTCAAGTTCCCCACGTGAAGCAATCTTATTTTGAACTAGTGCTCTTTGGTCTTCAATATCAGATTCTTTCTTTGATTTTTGTCTGATCACTATCTCATGCAATCCAAAAAATCTAACACGAATGTACCAAATTCATATTGACGTAGCGTCCAAGATTCAACGAGCAGCACACGTGGCCAAACAAAAAAATTAGCATTTCGAATACGAAAAACGATTAGTCAATTTTCAAGCAATTTTTTCTACGAAATTCAAAAATTGAAAATTTGAGGTTTTACAGTCTCAACCACTCACTTAATTAAAAGCCTTAAACAGACTTTCTTCATGGGAATAACGCGAGTCTCTTGGCCAATGATTAGTTCATGACCTTCCTCATGCATCACATCTTCTTAAATAGTCACGTTATTGCACGTGAATACCTACAAATGCGTTTGAAAATTAGAAAGGGACTAATATAATTCAGGGCAAACTTTCCCTTACCTCCAAAATGACTAATTCTACATCTTGACTGAACCTTCAGAAATACATAGCCACCAACCTTAAACTCTTCTTCATAACTCTTTTGTTTGCTCTAATCAACCTATCAAGAATCAACTTGACCGTTACTTTCAGAAAATAGCCATTTGAACCATGCAATACTCTTACTACTTTTTCAATGCTGCACGATGTCAATTTTTTCTAACATGGAGGAGCAAGTTTTGAATATCTTTATGGATGATTTTTCAATAGCGGGTAATTCTTTTGAAGATAGCTTAAAGAACTTGGAGGTAGTTCTCAAACACTGCATAGAAACAAACTTGCAAACTACTATCTCTTTGCTAGAAAATAATAAGGCATTCGTATTTGATGAAGCATGCCTTGCAACAATCACAGACTTTAAGAAGAGGCTCATTTCAGCATCTATAACTATATCAACAAACTTGACTTTACCTTTTGAACTGATGTTCGATGCTAGCAACTATATTATAAACTTGAAGAAGAGGCCAATTTCAGCTCCTACAACTGTATTACTAAACTGGACTTTATATTTTGAGCTGATGTGCATTGCTAGCGACTATGGTATAGGGGCATTATTGGGACTATGAAGAAATAAATTTTTTCATTCGATACATTATGCAAGTAAGACCCTATCGGAGACTCAAGTAAATTATA
Organism: Begonia fuchsioides; assembly: GCA_003255005.1. Lineage (NCBI taxonomy): Eukaryota > Viridiplantae > Streptophyta > Magnoliopsida > Cucurbitales > Begoniaceae > Begonia > Begonia fuchsioides. Next base: position 122,137 of record QAOC01018801.1, read on the forward strand.
CTACTATAGAGAAAGAGCTCTTAATGGTGGGCTTTCTTTCAAAAAATTCAGGCAATATTTTGTTGGAACTAAGGTGATAGTTCACACAGATCACTTCGCTATCGAATATCTAATTACCAAGAAGGATGCTAAACAATGGTTGGTCTTTTTACTTCAAGAATTTGATCTCAAGGTTTGTGATAGAATGGGTATAGAAAATAAAGTCACTTACTATCTACCAAGACTAGAAACTGAAGATCGAATGAACAACATCCCAATCCTAGAGAATTTTCCATGTGAACAGCTGTTCTAGGTTTAAACAACTTCATGGTATGCTGATATAGTAAGTTATATAGTTAGTAAAATTATTCCATGTGATTTATCTTACCCTCAACAAATGAAGTTCTTGCATGGCGTTTGTCAGTCAGTACTCTAGGAGGAACCCTATTTATTTAAACGATTTTCAAATCAAATTATAAGGAGATGTATACCGGAAGAAGAATTTTTATTTGTGCTACATAACTGCTATGCAACATCGCATGGAGGTGACGACGGGGGAGTAAGGACAACATCAAAAAATTTGTAATCAGGTTTATAGTAGCCTATCTTTTTTTAAAAGTTGCAAATAAGTTTGCTAAATCATGTGACAGATTTAAACTCGTGGAGAATATTTCAAGAAAGCATGAGATAACATTAACCAATATTTTGAAAGTGAAACTTTTCAATGTTTGGGGCATCGACTTTATGGGACCATTCCCTATTCATTCAGATTCCAGTACATCCTTTTAGATGTTGACTAAATTTCTAAGTTGGTTGAGGCAAAAACACTACGAGAAAATGATGCGAAGGTAGTTATTGAATTTATCTATGCGATTTGGAACCCTTCAGCTATCATGAGCGATGACGGTAGCTATTTTTGTAACAATCAATTTTAGAATTTATTGGAGAAATTTAGAGTAAAACACAAGGTGACTACTGCGTATCATCCACAAAAAATGGACACACCGAAGGAAAGATTGGGTGGCTAAGCTGCTAGATGCATTGTGGGCAATTCAGTGGGCATCACTGTTTAGATTGGTTTTGAAAAAGTTTGCTACCTCTCAAATTATCTAATTAATAAATCTCACTAGGCAATTACACAATTGGACCTTGATGCAAATGCCACTAGTGTGGTCCAAATTAATGAGTTAGATGAATTAAGAATGAGTGCATATGAGAATGCTGCTACTTACAAAGAAAATATGAAAAAATGGCATGAAAAGCACATCGAGGATAGAATTTAAATGTTTGGGTTGAAAGAATTAGTCTGTGACTCAAGACTCAAATTGTTTCCGGAGAAGCTCAAATCTAACAAAAGAGAAAAAGACAAGACACTTTCTCTATTGAAAACAAGACACTATATATTTTTTTGTTGTTCACAATACAATAGAAAAAACCATCTATTTGTAGGCTCTTCTAAAATCGAAAATAATAAAATCTAATTATAGCCATAAAAACCCACTATGAAAACTCTTTAAAACCCACTATGAAAACTCTTAGTGCTCTAAATTTAAAATCCACTTTGAGAACTTTTGGCCTTTCACTTTTTTTGTAACTTCTAAATTTAAAATTCACTAAAATTAATTTAAGTTTATTCAACAAAACTTCCCCATAAAATTAAATACTTCTACCATCCCTTATACCAATCATCTTCTTGTATTTGTCGAAAAGTACTTTCGGTAGTGGTTTTGTGAAGATATTCGTAACTTGATCCTGACTTGCCACATGCACCAAATCCACACTTCCTTCCTTCACATGATCTCAGATAAAGTGAAAACGAACGTCATGTGTTTGCTTCTTTCTTGGTTCACCGGGTTCTTTGCCAACTCAATTGCTGATTTGTTGTCAACTTGAATCACAGTTGTACTTAGTTGCTTTAGCTTCATCTTGTTTAACAAATTTCTAAGTCATATCGCATGACATACACACTAGGATGCTGCCACATATTCAGCTTCACACGTTGAGTAAATGATGTTTTGCCCATAAAGAATATATAACCTGATGTACTTTTTCGATCGTTTATGTCTCCACACCAATTGCTGTCGAGCAACCAACCATCTTTTGCTTTCGAGTAAAATAACTCGAGTGACATCGTACTTTGGATATATTGTAGGATTTGCTTTATTGTTTTCCAATGTGAATAAAGCGCCTCCTCCATGAACCGACTTATAATGCCGACACTTAATGAAAGATCCGGCCTTGTGCAAGTGAGATAGCGAAGACTTCCTACCAAACTCCGGTATCTATTCGCATCTACAGGTTCTCCTCCATCGAACTTTGAGAGTTTTGCACCTGGTTCCATTGTATTAAAACTAGGTTGCAATTTTCCAACTTGTACTTCTTCAAAATCTTTTTTGCATGTCTCTTGTGATACAAAGATACCCATCTCTTCTTGTCTAACCTTGACGAGACACCACTGGATTTAAGGTCAAATCCTAAAGTAACCCGGGAGGATGACATGCCACAGGATGACACTATTCGATCCATCCCTCAAGGAGCTATCACCCGAGCTCACGCTCGGGAATTTTCTAACAAATTTCTTCTTTTTGCAGGAGAAGAATTATCTAACTTCAAGATACCACCGCCTTTGGAACACGACATACAAAAAGTATTTCATTCAATTACTTGGAAGGACGATAATAACGGTTCGGGAAACACCTCACAAACTCACATCAAAACCATGATGGAACCCGAGGAACCTCATCCAAGAGATTAATACTACAAGGAGCAAGGAATAAAGGAGAAGCAACGTGGAATTGCTTTCATTTCAGTGGTTTTTAATTTTCATTTTTGGACTACTACAATCTCACGTGGAATTGCATGGCATGCATGAGGAGTTAATCACTCTCAATCACCGATTTTGGGAGGGCATTTTGGTCACAATTTTGAAACCATAATCAGCTATGGAGGAGCTTGGACGTGGAGGCTTTTGATTGGTCCATTTCATATAAACTTGGATCACCATCTTGGCAACCCTCGGCCACCCGATTCCATTGTGTTTCTTCGATTCAATTTTGTGTTTCTTCGTATTTTCTTTATTTAATCTCTCGTACCAGCTATGTAATTTTTGAGATTTGAATTGAATAAGAGATCAATTTCTTTTTCAAATGGAGTTTCTTCCTTTGGTTATTTTGAACATCCAAAGATTCGGTCTCTGATTCACCTTGAATCAGCCACCGAAAGACAATCCGGAGTTGATCGAATTTCCGAGCTAATTCGATTAATCCTTGCCTCAATTTTCCAGCCTTCTTCAAGGATTTCAAGAGAAGTTGAGGGTCATTCAGCTCAACATCCATCCCTTGTTGATTTTACAATCAAATATCCATCAAAACCCCAATCCATTCCCTAACCAAGTCACCTCCCTATCCGAATTCATACCTTCCAATACCTTCATCCAATTCCTCTCAATTTTGGAAGAATTATCCCACATTAATCCCCCAAGAATCCTTTAAAAATCCAGATCAAAACTCACTCTTAATCACGAGATTTGATCCCGTTTCAGCCACCAATCAGCATCCCGGAAATCCCGGAGTCACCTACCTTACCAATTCCATAACTCCCGATTCCACAGTCTATTACCTCCAAATTTTGGACGAGGTCATCCTAATTTATCCCCAAATATGTCATCAAAATTTCAGATCGAAACTCGCTCTCAAACGAGAGATTGATTCGAACATTCTCCAATCAATTTTTCCAAAAATTCTAGGATTCTCTTGGATTTTCACCACTCTCAGCTTGGCCCATCTTTACACCTAACCTAAAGCGTGTCAAACCTCTAAGCCAAGGAAAGACTTCATGAGACCCAAATCTGTCATCTCAAATTTTTGTGTCGTTGTGCCCTTAAACTCCATTACAATTTCATAATTGTTACCTATAAAAATGAGATCATCGACGTAAAGGGCAACAAATATCATATTACCTCCTCTCTTCTTAGTGTAAAGAGCATGCTCATAGGGACATTGCTTGCACCTGTTCTCCTTGAAATATGTATCGATATGAGTATTTCATGTCATGGTGCTTGCTTCAACCCTTCTTTAATTTTAGCACTTTCTTCTCTTCTCCAATTTTCATGTACCCAGGTGATTGTTTGATGTAGACTTCTCCTTCAAGCACACCATTCAAAAATACTGACTTCACATCCATTTGAAAAATTGGCCATTTGAATTGAGCCGCTTGGGATACGAGTAATCAGATTGTCTCCATTCTTGCAACGGGAGCAAACACCTCGTCATAGTCGATTCCCGCCTTTTGCTTATATCCCTTCGCAACAAGTCGCGCTTTGTATCGGTCCAGCTTGCCTTGAGCATTCATCTTTTTCTTGAATACCCACTTCACACCAATGAACTGACTTCCTTCTGGTAAATCTGTTAGCTCCCATGTATTGTTGCGGTCAATCGCTTTAATCTCCTCATCCATAGTAGTTTGCCACTTCTTGTCTCGAACCGCCTCTTCAAAGCTGATATTTTCAGCATCTGCCAAAAGACAAACAAGATGTACTTTATTTTTTGAATTATACAAATCTTGCAAACTTCGCATTTTTGGTTGTCATGGTTCATATTCATCATCGGTAGTTTCAGAGTTTGTTGGTATACTTAATAGTGCAACGACTCATGATTCTCCAACTTCGATGCTAACCTCCTTTGAGTTATTTCAATCTCACTCCCTTGCTTCATTTACTCGTACATCACAACTCACCATCACCTTCATGCTTATCGGGTCAATTAGCTTATACCCTTTTGTCATCTCATCATACCTAATAAAAATATACCTTTTGCTTTTGTCTTTGAGCTTCGTTCTTTGTTGATCCGGTACGTGTGCATAAGCCACACTGCCGAACACTTTAAGATGAGAAATTATCAGTTTTTGTCCACTCCATGCCTCTTGTGTTGTTTGATCATCTTTCTTCACATGTGGACATCGATTTTGCACATAGATGGCGCATTGCACGACTTCTGCCCAAAATTCCTTTGGCATCTTTTTGCTCTTGAGCATTGACTGAACCATGTCAATAATGGTCCGGTTCTTTATCTCGGTCACACAATTTTGTTGAGGAGTGTAAGGTGCCGTTCGAAATCGCCTTATGCCTTGCTTCTCGCAATACTTCATGAAAGTCGTCGAAGTATACTCGCCACCTCTATCGAATCGTACAGCTTTGATGTGTCTACCACTTGCCTTCTCCACCATAACTTTGAACTTTTTGAACACTTCGAACTCCTCGGGTTTTTCTTTCAGAAAATAAACCCAAGTTTTTCGTGAGAAATTATCGATAAAGGAAATGAAATACCTTTTACTGCTGAAAGATTCAAGGGTAATGGGTCCACATATGTCGGTATGAATCTACTCGAGAGGTTGTTTAGCGGAATACTCTACCTTCTTTTGAAACAAGGTTCTCGCATGCTATCTAAGCACGCAATCTTCACAAAATTTTCCCTCGTGATCCATGTTGGTTAGCACGTGTACCATATTCTTCTTTGCTAACTACTTTAGGCCACCACAATGTAGGTGACCAAAGAAAAAATGTCATAATGATGTCTTGTCTTCTACGTCCACTCGCAAATATTTTTCTCGTACGCTTCTCAAATTCAGCTTGTTTATCCGATTTTTTCCCATCTCGACTTGAGCAACCAAGCACCCTTGCTTGTCCTTCAAGTGTAGTAGCCGATCTTTTAAGAATATTGAGTAACCTTTCTTTGTGAGTTGCCTCATACTCAGACTATTGGTCTTGAGGTCTAGTACGTAATAAACATCTTGGATTGACCCTGTTAAGCCATCATTTTGTAAGTAATAAATTGTACCTCGCCTTTGAACTCCACCTTTGATGCATCTCCAAAAGACACATGACAATCTTTAATCTTTTTTATATCTTTGAATAAGTACTCGTGACAACACATATGGTTGCTTGCTCCTGATTCGAGTTATCACAAAGTGTCATTGTTGATGTTGACTTCATTTTGAGCCATCAAAAGAAAATCTTCATTTGTTTCGTTGTCTAATACTAGGATGGTTGTGTCTTCCATCTTTTTATCAGCATGACAATTTTTTGCAAAATGCCCAATTTTTCTACAATTATAGCATTTGTCGAAATTGCATCCTTTGCATAGTGACCATATTTGTGACATTTAGCGCCTCTTCCACGACAGCGTCCTCTTCCATGCCAATCTTGTTGGCTTGACTGTCCTTTCTCCTTATTGTACACTTTATGACTGTTGCCTTCACCACCACGACCATTTCCACGGTCATGACCTCTACTTTGAAAATAGAGTACCTTTTCATCTTTGATTGACGCCTTGGTTTGAAGTGCTTGCTCGAGTATTTCCTCCTCCTTCTTCTTCTTATGTTGCTCGTGTGCCTCGAGGTAACCGGCGATCTTGTCGACCGTAAGCGTCGCTAGGTCTTTTGACTCTTCTATCGCGCACACAACATTCTTAAAGTTGTTGGTTATTGATCTCAAAATCTTCTCCACAACTCGTGTATCGGTTAACGTTTCAGCCGCCTTATCTTTTGATCGCGCCTCTTTCAACGCCTTGTTTTGAGCCGCCGTGTAATCCGTGGTATTTGTTGGTTATTTGAAACCTTCTTTGACCACCTCCCATGCATTTTGAGAACAGAAAAGTGCTTTCATTTGAATGCTCCAATTCTCGTAATTCGCCTTCATTAGTTGTGGTAAAGGTATTTGACCCGTCATATTTGCCATGATTCAGATACCAATTTGACAAAAGAGAAGAAGACAAGACACTCTCTCAGTTGAAAAAAGACACTATATATTTTTGCTGTTGTTCACAATACAATAGAAAGAACCATTTATTTATAGGCTCTTCTAAAACTAAAAATTATAAAACCTAATTATAGCCATAAAAACCCACTATGAAAAACTATTTAAAACCTACTATGAAAACTCTTAGTGCTCTAAATTTAAAATCCACTATGAGAACTTTTGGCCTTTCACCTTTTTTGTAACTTCTAAATTTAAAATGCACTAAAATTAATTTAAGTTTATTCAAAAAAATCAAGATTGTCAGAACTTTTTTTGATAACCAACATAACAACTTTTTGAGTAATTCAGGTCTTCAATGAAGTTACCAGAAAATATTTCAAAGTTAATGAGCAAAGGCTGAAGCACTTTTCAAGAAAATATAGCAGGCGAGTGTTGCTTGGAAATGTAGTCGCTAAAACGCAAGTGAACGTGTCGCAACGTAATAATAAAAATATTGATCCCACGAAGACAAGTCAAATCTCTAATTTAAAAAATATATTGCAAAGTAATAGAAAGAATAAAGAATAACATTAAAAGTTTGATTTTTATATCTATTTTCTACTCCTAGATTAAACAATTAATTAAAGTGTCTAACTAATATCCTAAATTAAGCACAAAAGTAAAGTTGGTGCTTGAATTGAGAATTTGTAAGAATCTCGACTAGAACTTTCTATAAATTGATTTACTTGAACTACCTTCGGCGGGTACTGCAGCATTAGTCACAACATCAGTTTAGTTCTGGTTCGAACACTTAATAAACTGGGGTTGTTGTTTCCTCTATGGTTGGTTTAAGAACAAGTTTGATTTGACCGTACTAGGTTAGAATGAACATGATGAAAATACTCTTAGCTAAACCATGTCACTCGATCTAACTACCTAATGGTTTTAATACACGTCTTAGCAACCCGTAAGGGTGTATTGTCTTGTTGCCCTAAATAATATCAATGCAAAGCAATAATTTCGTAAATAGCACTTAGCATCGCGTAAGGGTGTATTGTCGGGATTGCTCGAGAAATAATCACAGCAAAGCAAAGTTATATAAGTTCTTATTAAAACGAGTTCTAAAAGATAGCATGCAATTTCATTAAGAAAATCAATATATGAAAAACCCTAATTTTAATTCAAACGAAATAGTTCTCTAATAACTATCAAGAGTTCATATAATTCACAGAAGTTAAAACGAAAAACAAAGGGAGAGAATTTCGGTCATCGCCGTCGAAAGCCGTTGGTCGCACAACCTCGTTCCCTCGCTGCCGTGAACCTCTTCTTCGGATTTACGCCCGAAGCTTGATCGTGAATCCCGTTCGCCAATTCTAGCACACCCAATCCGTGGTATTCTCGTTCTTTTATGTAGACTACGTGCAGCTCTAGCAGATTTGGGAAGCTGTTACGATTTAGAAGAAGATCTGAGTCAGTTTGGAAAGAGGTTGAGATTAGGAAAGATTTCCAAATCTTCAAAGATATTCTTATTTCCAAATTTGAATTTGAATTGATTCTTCCTTCTTTTTCGTGATCCTTCCAGCTTATATCCACATTAATCTTTTGCAATTGCATGGAAACAAAAATTCCGTGTTAGTAAAAATATACAAAATATCGGGCAAAATCACTTAAAAGCAGCGTCACTGATGCTATGCAGAATGTTGTGACATCGCTGCAGCATTATCCCTAAAAATCTTATTATTTCAATTAAATCATTACTGATTCCTAGTAATTTGACCACTAAAACCACGTGATTATTAAGTATTTTTGAGACTTAACACATCCCCAAACTTAAACTATTGCTCGTCCTCGAGTAATGTCAATAAACAGTCATAACAATTTTCAGATTTTTCGACCAAAGACCTAACTCGAGACAAATAATCACAAATGCAAGACTTTTTAACTCCTATTAACTTCAGATAACTTCTCGATAGTAGCTCCCCCAAAGTGAGTGTTTGCACTTATTACTATAAACATTAACCTTCCCAAAAATCATAAGTTTCATCTTATAATGCTAAGATCCTCAATTCTTTAAACATCGTTCAAATTCATACATTCCACATACTAATTAAGCAAGATTCGAGCTTTATGACTTCAAGAGTGATGAATAATTTTTCTAGGCTTTTGTAAATAAGCTACTTACGTTATCATACCACCTTTTATATAATTTTTGATTCTTGATTTAGCCGAGGTGATATTTCAAATAGGTAGCCCATTTAATTGCAACAGAGTTCCTCCCATTGTTCCTTTTATTTTTTTATCCCACCCATCGAGTATCCAAAAGGCTCACTTGAGATTTGAAAGTGGATTGGGAAATTACAAATACACTTCACTGTTCATCCACAAAGTCCCAATGAAGTGTCACTCAACGATCATCTACGAAGTCCTGAAGAGTGATATTTTCACACACCAATTATCCACCGATCATCCATGAAGTTCCGGTGAACTACGAATGTTGTGATTGTTCTTATTTTTGGACTTTTTTTTTCACATGCCTCTGTTTTTTTTCTCTTTCCCAAACTTGTCACCATGTGACTCTTCACCTAAAAATATGTTTGTCTCAAGCATTTATTCGAGTTAAGTTTCAAAAATATCAAATTTAAACAGAAATTTGGTCAATAGTAAAGGGAGTGATTGTACCTTTGTGCTGGAGCTTTTCCTCTGTATCCAGGACTTGAACTCCCACACCAATACAAAGATCGGAAATTAGTGAAGGGAAAAGGAATTGACTCCCCTTCTTCTTGGCGATGGCGTAGATGCTCTGATAGATTATTCTCCCGACATTGATAGGCTTGCCCGGCAGTGGTGAGTCTCGCAAAATCAGTGGTGACCCCGACAGTATTCCCTATAAAATTGAAAATTGGAGAAGGGAATGCGGTAAGATGTACCTCCAAAATCAGCTCAAAAAACTGCCAATTAGAGGTGTAAATTTTTCTCATGCTTTTGATGGCTGGGTTGTTAACCGTCTGGTTGCCAATTTTTTTGGCCTCCTGGGAGGTGGTAACAGTGATGATGACCCTGATTCTGCCGTGAGATGGTGTATATCTTCCACCACTGTGTCCTTCCATGGTAGATAGAGTATTGGTGCATGATCTATCGGCGATTTTCTCTTTGAGAAGTCTGGGTGACGCTCTGGTGTTTTTCCGAATGTTGTGGCTTAATTCTGATTTTGATTGGACTGAGTTTTTCTCCCTTATCTCTTTTTGCTTCTCCTGATTCATTCTGGTCATTACTGTTATCAATGTTACGACATCGACCACAGCATCGGACTATTCTACCTACAAGATGAAAACATAATTACTACTCTATCTAATTAACCAAACTAAAATAAAAATAAAGGGTTGCCTTCCTATAGTGTTTAATTTAACGTCGTTAGCTAGACGTCTTTCTCCTATTATGCAGCATCTTCTAAAGTTACGGAAACACATTCATCTTCCTGCAGATTCGTTCCAAGATACGGCTTAATTCATTGGGCATTAACTTTGAAGCTCTTCCCGACTTTCTCATCACAAAGTTTGATAACTCCATTAGAATTTATAGCAGTGATCAAATATGGTCCCGTCCATCTTGAGTTTAATTTTCCTAGGAAAAATTTTCAACCTCGAATCATATAGCAGCACCTTTTGCCAGATGCTGAATAATCATTCTTGGATGTTTCTGTCATGCCATCGCTTTACTTTTGCTTTATAGATTTCTGCATTTTCATAAGAGTTGAGTCCAAATTCTTCCAATTCATCAAATTGTAGTAGTCTTTCCTCTCCTGTAGCTTTTGGTTCCATATTTAACTTCGCAACCGACCAATACACTTTGTGTAATAGCTCGAATGGTAAATGGCAAGGTTTGCCGAAGACTAGTCGGAATGACGATGTTCCTATTGGAGTTTTGAAGGCCGTCCGATATGCCCATAAAGTGTCTGGTAATTTCCCAGCCCAGTCTCTCCTTCTGTAATTAACAACTTTTTGCCAGTATTCTCTTGATTTCCCGGTTGGATACCTCAGTTTGCCCATTCGCTTGTGGGTGATATGGTGTGGTAATCTTGTGTTTGACTCCATATTTCTCCAATAATTGCTTAAACTTTTTGTTGCAAAAGTGAGTTCCTCCATGACTAATGATTGCTCTCGGCGTGTCGAATCTTGTAAAAATATTCCAATGTAAGAAACGAGTGACAACCGTTGCATCATTAGTGGAAAGAGCAATGGCTTCGACCCATTTAGATACGTAGTCAACAACGAGGAGGATGTACTGATTCTCATAGGATGAATGGAAAGGACCCATGGAATCTATACCCCACACGTCGAACAATTCGACTTCTAGGATATTCATCAAAGGCATCTCATGCTTTCGCGAGATGTTTCCCATTCTTTGGCAGCTGTCACAAGATTTTACAAATTCATTTGCATCTTTAAATATAGTTGGCCAATACAGACCTGATTAGAGGGCTTTAGCAACTGTTCGGGTTCCTCCAAATTTCCTCCGTACGGTGCTGCATGACAATGCTGCAGCACTGATGCAGCTTCTTGTTCTGGAATGCATCTTCTCACAATCTGATCCGCACATTTCTTAAATAAATAAGGGTCGTCCCAATAATAGCTCCGAACTTCTTTAAGAAATTTCTTTCTCTGTTGGTAGGTGTAATCGAAAGGGATGATCATGCTTTCCAAATAATTCACAATGTCGGTATACCAAGGAAGTTCCTCGGTTCTCAAAATTTATTCGTCTGGAAAAGTTTCTATTATTTCCAAGTCATCCCTCTGCGACACCTCTTGCTCTAGCCGTGATAGATGATCGGCTACCATATTCTTTGTTCCTTTTATGTCGATAACGTCTTATAGCACTAGAATCCACCTAATTAAGCGTGGCTTGACATTCTTTTTAGACATTAAATATTTAACCGCTCCAAATCTAGAATTGCATAATCCCGAATAGCCCTCTGTTGTGCTTGACCTTGGTTTGCTCTTTGAAATGCGTTTTGAGACATTGGTTCTTCCTTCACTGCTCCACTTTGATTTAAATTTTAGCGTCTTCTCTCTCGAAGCGTTCTTTCAGGCTTGGTGTAACGACCCTCATTTTATTTTGAGAATTTGTGATTTTAAAACGAAAGCGTTTAAGATTTTTATGAATGTTGGTTAAATTTTAAGGTATTAAAGTATTGTGGAGATTAGTAAATTAGTAAGTTGAAGGTGATAAAGAGAATAATGTTTAAGGGCATATTGGACGAAGTTATTAGGAAGTAAGTTGGGTTAATACACTAAAGGATTACCTTCAAGTAAGATCCGGTCGACCCCAGAATTTAGGAGGGGTGACACAATGTAAGTTTCGGTCGACCCAGGATCGAGGAGGGTTCGACACAAAGTAACCTTTCGGTGACCCCATGATTTTAGGAGGGGTCGACTCAAGAGTGTATTTTAGGTCAACCCCAGAAATTTGGAGGGGTCGACACAATTGTATGTTTCAATCGACCCCAAGATTGAAGAGGGGTCTACACAAAACAATCATTTAGTATAGTTTTGGTCGACCCCATGATTTAAGAGGGGTCAACACAATATATAGTTTCAGTCGACCCTAGGACTTAGAAATGGGCGACACAATTGACACTTTGGGTCGACCTCAGGACCGAGTGGTCGACACAAGTTGCTCTCTGGGAACACTTTCTGTCAACACAATAGGCGTGCGGTCGACACAAGTTGCCCTCTAGGGATACTTTCGGTCGACACAATGGAAGAGGGGTCGACACATTCATACATGCCGTTGAAAAGTCAGCCAAAATGTGGGGAAATCCGATCGGTGGATGTAAAGATAAGATTGATTTCGTTTAATTAAGAGATAAGAAGGCATGGTCTGCCATTCCCCTACCAACACGACCTCTTCTCCCTATCTATTTACTCAGAGTTCTCTCGTTTGATAAGGGAGAGGGAGATTGAGAAAGAAAAGAAGTTCCGTGAGAGAAAAGAGTGAGAAAGTGAAGGGAAGTGGAAAACTCTAAGGCTCTCGTGGAAACTGAAGTTCAAGGTAATATTTTCTATCCTCTTAAGTTCTTCTAAGTTCAGTAAGAATAATATGATAGTAGTATTTTGAATTGGTGGATAAAAACGAGTGATTTCATGCTAAGAGATAAGAAAAGAGTTAAGTATGAACAAAGTTAGGGTTTTGGAGTTTCGGTCGATAAGTAGTAGGAATTAGAGTTTATGACCTTCATAAGAGTTAGAGTAAACTCTTATAGTGATTTATAGCCGTTAAAATCTCTAATTTTGGAGCTATGTAGAAAAAGTTATGGACATCGTAAGTCAGTGTACAAAAACTGGGGGGGAGTTTGGGTCGACCCATTGTAGTTTGGGTCGACCGAATCTCGATTTTTAAAGTGCGACGTCTCTGTTTTGTCGACATGGGTCGACCCCTGAAAGTTTGGGTCGACCCAACAGGGGTTCAAACAGTGAATGCCCTTTGTTTTGTCCACATAAGTCGACATGCTTTAGTTTTCTAAATTTGGTGTCTTCTAAGAAGTTATAGTAGACTCCTTAAAGAACAATTTGACACATTAACTATCTGGAATGAATAATTATCGAGGAAGTTATAGTAGTTCAAAGTTGGAACAGAAAGTTAAGACTTTATGCATTTTCTAATCCTTGAATGATCTATACGTTTAGGTCATTAATTGAACTAAGAAGGGACTCAAATGGATTAATTCGAGATAGCTGCAAAGGTAAGTTAATGTTGCATGTGATTGGCCCTACGGGGAGTACATTACAAAGATTAGGATTTATGATTTTGAAATATGTTGGATTGTTTTTGGGGTGTAATGCACAATACACCGACCTCAATTTATTTGACGATATGTTTGTGTGCCTTGTTTGATAATTGATTGATNTTTTTAATGTTAAAGTATAAGTATGTTTTGGATTACTTATTACGAATATAATTGATTTTGATGAAGTTAAATAAAAAGTCTTCCGCTGTATTTTATCTCAAGGATTTCAAATTGATAAGTTTTACCTTAAATTGTTAAAAGTTGGTACATATGTTTACAAAAAAAATTAGCAAGGAAAAACCAGGCGTTACACTTGGGGTCGTAAGGAATGAGCTCTCGTTCCTTGTCATTTTGCATAAGCACCTGAAAAATTAAAAAGAACCGTATAAATTCTTTCTTTTTGATTTTTTTTTAAAATTTTAAAGTTAGAGTTAGTTATATTCACAAATACTTGACAAAGAATTCTAAAAATAAAAAATTTTCGTTGTCCCCGGCAACGACGCCAAAAACTTGTTGCTTGGAAATGTAATCGCTAAAACGCAAGTGCACGTGTCGCAACGTAGTAATAAAAATATTTATCCCACGAAGACAAGTCAAATCTCTAATTTAAATAATATATTGCAAAGTATTAGAAAGAATAAAGAATAACATTAAAGGTTTGGTTTTTATATCTATTTTCTACTCTTAATTAAAGTGTCTAAATAATATCCTAAATTAAGCAGAAAAGTAAAGTTGCTGGTCGAATTGAGAATTCGTAAGAATCTCGACTAGGACTTTTCGTAAATTGATTTACTTGAACGGCCCTCGACGGGTACTGCAGCATTAGTCATAGCATCAGTTTAGTTCTGGTCCGAACACTTAATAAACAGGGGCTGGTGTTGCCTCTATGGTTGAGTTTAAGAACAAATTCGATTTGATCGCACTAGGTTAGAATGAACATGATGAAAACACTCCTAGCTAAACCGTGTCACTCGATCTAACCACCTAATGGTTTTAATACACGTCTTAGCAACACGCAAGAGTGTATTGTCATGTTGCCCTAAATAATATCAATGCAAATGAATAATTTTGTAAATAGCACTTAGCAATCGCGCAAAGGTGTATTGTCGAGATTGTTCTAGAAATAATCACAGCAAAGCAAATATATATAAGGTCTCATTAAAACGAGTTCTAAAAGATAGCAGGCAATTTGATTAAGCAAATCAATATATAAAAAATCATAATTTTAATTCAAACAAAATATTTCTTCAATAACTATTAAGAGTTTATATAATTCACGGAAGTTAAAACAAAAGGCAAAGGGAGAGAATTTTGGTCCTCGCCGTCGAAAGCCGTTGGTCGCACAGCCGTTCCCTCGCTGCCGTGATCGTCGTCGTGAACCTCTTCTTTGGATTTACGCCCGAAGCTTGATCGTGAGTTCCGTTCTCCAATTCTAGCACACCCAATCTGTGGTATTCTCGTTCCTTTATGTAGATTACGTGCAACTCGAGTAGATTTGGGAAGCTATTACGATTTGGAAGAAGATCTGAGTCAGTTTGAAAAGAGGTTGATATAAGGAAATATTTACAAATCTTCAAAGATATTCTTTTTTTTTTAATTTGAATTGATTCTTCCTTCTTTTTCGTGAATCTTCTAGCTTATATCCACATTAATCTTCTGCAATTGCATGAAAAAAAAATTCCGTGATAGTAAAATATACAAAATATCTGACAAAATCATGTAAAAACAGCGTCACTGATGCTATACAGAATGTTGTGGCATCTCTGCAGCATTATCTCTAAAAATTCGATTATTTCAATTAAAATATTACTGATTCCTAGCAATTTGACCATTAAAATCACGTGATTATTAATTCTTTTCGACACTAGTTAACTATCTTTGTCATTGGAAGATGTTGCGTGATGTGTTGCGGCAGAGAGTCGGGGCGGTCAACATTAAAACAAGCGCTTAAGGAAGACAACCTTCCTTGACTTAAAATTTTTATAAGTTTTTTCTTCAAAGTTTATTTTATCTTCTCTAACTCTAACTAGGGTAATTCAGGTTAATTTTTAAAAATTTACTAGTTTATGAAATTCAGTCTTCTACTCTCGCTCCTGTTGTTTTTTCCCAAAATTTCATTTTCCTTTCTAGATTTAACCATTGGCTGCTTCATCTTTTTCTCCACAATGAGTATAACCAGCGACTATGACTTCGTCACATTGACAAAAGTTGCAAAAGCCTGTACCTAGGGCTATAGCAAAAACAAAAACAGAGAAACGGAAAAGAAGATGATCATTGAAAGCAAAGACGAGAGTTTGCTGGAATAAAAGACGGAAAGGGAGGTTTGACCAGTTTCTCTGAGGCCGTAGAGAGTTCTGCGATGAGGACAAACTGCTGCTCCTAAAAAGTAGATCACAGAGCAAGTGGCACATTTGATTGATGAAGAGTCAAGTGAAGAAGATGAATTCCAGTTGGTTCGGACAAAGAGAGTAAAGACTAAGCCATGCTCTTCGAAACCCAAACTAGCGCTACCAGATATTGCAGAAATTTCGCTCAATATAGAGCAAATCCCACAGAGATTAAACATGTAGAAGTCATTACGAGACTGTACACAAGACGATCAAAGCGAATATAAACCAAGGACCCCATGCTACCAATTGAAAGAACAACTGAACGATTGACACCTATCCCTGAAGCTGAGAACAAAGAATAGCAAGCGGAAGAGCAACCTTCTCATCACAAAGATATTGAGGAATAGCATCCGACTGGTGTTTTTTAAAACTTAGGAGCTTCACATCAAAGCAATTCCATAGAGCGAGAATTAAATAGTTCACCTCCTACTGTTGCAAAAAAGAGAGTGAGTGTCTGGACCCGAAACTGGGCCTAGACAGACGCCGGGCCCAATAGCTCAGTTCCCGAAGGAACTCGATCACTAAGTCCGAGACTCGGGTATTCGATTGAAATTAAACAGAGGAAGTCTTAAAACTTCAAGCAAGCCCAAACATTTAATCCAAATAGTCGGATAACATACATAAAATATTTTAACCCAATAATATGCACGAGAAGTTTTACAATTTCAAATAATACATCGTTCGAATTTTACAAATATAAATTAGATAATTGAAACTCCAATATAAGTCTTACTGGGCCTTACCCGGGAATCATCATGAAAACAAAATTTGTAGCTAAATGGGTGAGTGACTATACTCGGTAGGGATTTCTTTAATATTAAATAAATAACATCATGTATAAACAAGATTTTAAACAATCCATAAATATGTAAATGCAAAATGAGGTGCAGTGCAAATGATGTATATACAATGAGGTACAGTGCAAATGATGTATATCCTGAAAACAAAGTTTGTAGCTAAAGTTTGTAGCTAAAGTGGTGAGTTAAAATTTCAAGCAAGCTCAAACATTTAAATGATGTATGTTCAATAACAGTAAATTGCAATAATAATAATAATAATATAAATATAATTAAATATTTAAAAATAATATTAATATATAAAATATTAACAACTTAGATTTTTATTTCTCTTATGCTGCATAAGGGATGCAACACTATTCAAAATACTCCAAGAAAATTAAAAAAAAATCCAAGCTCCAATGTCTAATTTTTCCACCTATGTTCAACAGCCCCACAACACCTCATCAAAATGAGGAGGCACAACTCTAGATTTTAGGGGAATATTTGTTTTACTCAAGGGTGGGCAACAGATCGGATTGATGCCGATCTAACCCGATCCGAAGGTTGTCGGATGGGAGTTTGCGATCCGATCGGATCGGCTCCAAAACGTCATCCGAATCCGATCCGATCCGAACCCATTTCAAATTATCGGATCGGATTAGTCAATCAAATCCCGAGCTGAGCATCAAATTTCCGAGGCTGAGGTAGAAACAGAGAGTATTTTCCAAAGAAAGAAGGATCCAAATCTGATTACTAAAAGTCTAAAAATATCCAAATCCGATAACTAAAAACTAAAAAGTAAAAACAATCTTAATTTATCAATAATCCAAAGATTCCAAACAATCATAATCCAACACAATAAATCAATAATAATCTCAAACTATCATAATCCAAATTCCAAAACAATCCCAATTTCAGAATACAGAATCCGAAAACATCTAATACTCTCAGTTCTCAACGCTAAAGTTTCAACATAAAATAAAACATACAAACCAATCGCAATTCGCCGACTAGAGGTCAATAATCGGATTCGGCTCAACGTCTCCTCCGGTTGCATTCTCCGTAATTTCTACAAAAAAAACATAAAACACATTTGTTAATATAACATTAATAAATAGTAATGTTACCATTTAACGTGTATTGGAAAACTTGAAATATACCTTCCTCAATCGTTTTGTAATCTTCTAATACCTCCGAAAAAAATGGAGTTTCAGAGTCATAACGGATCCAACTCTGAGTGCATATAAGGGCCTCTACTGTTTTCGGTAACAGAGAAGTGCAGAATGAGTCAATAACACGACCACCACAGCTAAAAGCTGACTCAGACGGCACTGTAGAAACCGAAACGATCAACACATCTTTGGCGATCTTACTCAAAATCGGAAATTTATAAGAATTCAATTTCCACCATAGTAAAAGGTCCAGATTATCAGAAAACTCTTCTACAGCATCGTGTAGGTAGACGTCAAGTTCAGACCTACTAATTCTGGACTCGGTAAAAGATGACCCGGAGTATAGTCTAGAAAATAACGGATCCTTCAGTAGTGGTGCGCTAACAGTGGACGAACTCGATGGTTCGTCACTTGCACCCTTATAGTCACTGTAAAGTCGGCGCAAAAGAACATCTACTTCGTCATAATATTCACGCCCCCGCTCCTCCCCCATCAGAATCGTCAAACAAAGCTTTAACATATTAGCTTTGGACCGAGGATCCAAAATAACTGCAATGAACATAAGTTTATTCATTTTTTCGACGTCGCCCCAATACTTGTCGAATTTTGCAATCATGCCATTAGCCATTGAGCTCAATAATGGATTAGAACCTTCAACGTGCATTTGAATATTAAGCTTCATTCGACATACCTCACTAACGTACATGTTGGAAGTCACATACGAAGAACCTGATATTACAATCGTCGAATCATAAAAAATTTCCAAGAATTTGCTAAATTGACGAATATTCACCCAATCTTCGTCTGTGAGAAGCCCTTCTTCTCCCATATATGCCAAGAACTGAGTGTCGGATTCTGCTAGTTTGTCCAATGCAGCTGCATACTTCTCAGCTCTTTCCAACATAAGGTATGTCGAGTTCCATCGAGTAGGCACATCAGATGTCACATTGCCCTTAAATGTGATTTTCATCATGTCAATGCAACTTTTGAACTTCAGTAAACGTGCTGGTGAGGACTTCACGTACTTCACCGCCCTCCGTACTCGACTAATAGAAGCTTGATGCTCTTTAAGCCCATCATTCACAATTAAATTGGTGATATGAGCAAAGCATCGCACGTGAATGAACTCTCCATCCAAAACCAATCCATTCCAATGTCGCAAACTCTTAACCATATGTGCAATGGCCACATCATTTGAGGAGGCGTTGTCTACCGTAATTGTGAACACCTTCTCAATCCCCCAATCGCGCAAACAATGCTCAATTAACCTTCCAATGGTTTCTCCTTTGTGGTCATCAATCTGTCGAAAATTTAAAATTTTCTTCTGCAATTTCCAATCTCCATCTATAAAATGGCCTGTCAACACCAAATAGTTTATATTCTGTGCCGACGTCCAAGTGTCCGTAGTGAGGCAAACTCTCTGATTAGTTTTACCAAAATATTCTTTCAACTGATTTTTTCTCCTCTTATAAATTGCATTGATATCTCTTGAAACTGATCTGCGTGAAGGTAGCACAAACTCGGGTCGGAGATATGCACACCACTTTCTGAATCCTTCTTTTTCTACCATTCTCATCGGTAGTTCATCAGTTATGAGCATGCTCGCAAGTACTTCCCGCGCTTCTGTCTGTGTGAAAGACGATACAGAAGACGAACTTGCTTCCCCTTTCAGCGTAGTAAAAGGCAACTTCCTCTGTAATTGATCCGTGGCCAATAAATACTTGTTGCAACTCTTTAAATGCTTTGTCATATTCGAACTTCCCGCCTTCTTTGTATGACAAGCATATCGGATGCCACAATGGTTGCAGCTAGCTCTCGGATCCTCCGGATCACATCCTTCCACCAATGTAAAGTGATCCCAGCATCCAGCCCTCAATGCTCTTTTTCTTGGATTAGGGCCAGGCTCAATAGGATTCGTAGTTGTCGTAGGAGTTGTCGAACTTGGTTGTATCGTTGTGTCGATAGTTGCACTTGCAGAAGCTGTACTTTCCATTCTGCAATAAAAACAACCAAAGCAAATAATCGTCATTCAATAACAAACAACGCAATTCCTCCAAAATTCTAACATTTCTATAATACAATCAAAATTCTAACATTTGCAATTGTGTATAATACATTCTCAAATGTCAATCACAATTCAATCGGATGTCATTCAACAATTATGAAACAAAAAAATTCTATACCTAAATTAATCAATTTTGTCGGTAGAGTAGAAGCAGCAGCAACAAACCTATACGGCTATACCTAAATTAATCAGAGGCAGCAAAATTCTATACCTAAATTCTATACCTAAATTAATCAGCAGCAGCAAAATTTTATACCTAAACAAAAAAATTGTATACCTAAATTAATCAATTCAACGGACGGCCGGAGGGCTGGAGGCAGAGGATGCAGGTGATGACGGCCGGAGTCAGAGGCAGAGGCAGCGGAGGCAGAGGATGCAACGGAGGGCCTCGGGTCGGGTGTTCGTCGTTCTGACTTTGTTGGAGTGCGCCGGCTGTTCGTCGTCGTCGCGTCGGGGTTATTGAAGTCGTCGCCGGGGTTCGGAGTCGGGGTAAGTTGTCGATAGTCGATACGCCCGGTTGTTCGTCGTCGGAGTTCGTCGGAGGAGGTTATTCGTCGTCGGTTGTTCGTCGTCGCGAATGAGGGGATGGGATTGTGCTGCGCAAACACGATTGAAACTTGAAAGCTTGAAACCCCAATTCAAAAAATTGGGGATATTTAATCGGATTAGGAGAATCCGACGTTCGGATTGGATCAGATTGGCTTCGAATCCGATAGCCAATCCGATCCGATAAGGATCCGAACGTCGGATCAAATTAACTATTATTCTACCGAATACCGGATCCGATCCGACCGAATCCGATCGGATTGGATCGGATCGTCGGATTGGATCGGATCCGCCCACCCCTAGTTTTACTAGTGTTTCAACGGTTTTTTTTGTGTGTTTTTATTTTTATTTTTTTTCGATATTGGGGACAATGTGAGATTCAAGTTTGAGGAGAGCAATTAACATTAGCAAATATAAAACAAAGGAAAAAGAATCATTGAATAATACAAGATCCTTCCAACTTTGCCTAAGATTCTTAAATTTTAACAATTTTGTTTGTCAAAAATTAAATCACCTCTAATTTTCCAAGAGATAGGTTTGGAAATTTTGACTATTTCCATTCCACAAAAACTTTCACAAAATGTATTAATGTTGAGAGTAAGGTGGTTACGTTGTTGAGTGTGTATGGCTTGGAAGCTCTACCTAGATAAATGGAGGACAATTACAAGCGAGAAAGTTTAAACTGAGACCAGGCCAACATTAAAGTTTAGGAATCAAATTTTGCAGATAAAGTGAGATTGAAAAAAATTATGAAAAAAAAAGTGATTCCCCAAACTTTTTTCAATGAGATTGAGTCTTTTAGATACTTATCGGATGGTAAATTCTTAAAAAAGAAAAGAAAAATGGGGAGAGAAGAATTGTGGATAAGACAAAAAATAAGACATTGATGAAATTCACCTCTGATTGAACACGTCTTTAAGGAAAGATTAATTGGAGGGGGGCATCCCCAATATTAACTAATCACATAAAAAAGGAGATAAGAAAAGAAATGTGATGCTCAATAAAAATTTTTGTTTGAAATTTATTATTGGTCTGTTTTATTTTTTATAATCTTTAATATGTTTGGAATTTATGAATTTATAAGTCGAAAGAGAAAGTGCATAAACTACTGCACATTACAATGTTTCTAATTGCTCAATGGATCGATTTGGTTGAGGAAGTGCACTCACACTCTCTCTATGGAAAAGGATTGAGGAATTGAAGGACATGAATTGAGGAAAGTTTTAGATGATTTGATAGTTGCTAAATCTTGCTGTAAAATTCAGAATGATATAAGCATAAGTTTCAAGGGCAAGCAATGAATTAAATTTAGAGATATTGTTAGATTTGGAAGAAGACTTAATTATAGTCTTTTGAAGTAATGAAATTATTCGAATTTGAGTAAAAGAGTTTCGTATTTTTAGTTGTGCTGTATTATTAATGTTGAAGGAGCCCTACAACATAGTTTTACCGGAAAGTCATGAAAACAATACAAAAATTGTGATGATTTCTTAACCATTTTTATCTGCCCAACGGATGCCTATTTTGTAGGAATTTGCTGAGGAAAATTGGAGCCAAGAACATTGCTAAGGAAAAAAATTGGAGAACTTAAAGTGTCAAATCAATCTAGATATTCAACAAATTGGAGAGAAAATAAATATATCAATAAAATCTGCACAAATTATGTGATTCCGACTAGTTGGAGAGAAAAAGATTAACTTGCAAGAATTTTAAGAGGAAGATAATATCCCATTAGATTAAGACATGATGATAAGAAGATGTTGCAGTGCTATGCGACCGAATTCCACAGAGAATCGGAGTGGAGTCAGGGAACTCTTGGTTGTTATTTTTTTATAGTATTAAGTAGTATAATTAAATTTTCATTTATATCGTGTATAAGCTGCATGTAGGGGTGAGAAAAACCAAACCGGAACCTTGAATCAGACAAGATTTATGGGCCCATGCTGGTTTTAATTTTTAAAAACAGTGATTAATGGGCCCATGCTAGTTTTTAAGAGTAAAAAATCGTAAAACTGGAACCATGACCGTGAGTCAAAAAAGTTCTAAATCGAGTAAAACTCAAATCAAACCTTAATAAAATTTGATGGAAACCTTAAAATTAGTTATAAACTTACCCAATTATTTAAAACTCGACACAAATATAATAAAAATATATATTTTATTATTATGTTTTAATTTTTTTAAATATAAAATAAAAATGGGTTAAAATCGGAACAGAATCGGAACCATTGGTTTCGGTGCCGGTTCGAAAAATCTAGAACCATGAGTTCTGGTTTCAGTTCTATTTTAAGATAAAACCAAGCGAGACCGACACATGTCCACCCCTAGCTGCATGCCACAGTTATAAAGAACTTAATGATTTCTAATACGCCTTTAAAAAATTATATAGACTTTAGTTGAATTGCTTGACTAGTTAAACTAATTTGCATTTTATCAAGAAATTTTTGTTTAACAAAAAATGTTAGCCCAAGAGAAAGTTAATAAAAGTTGTTCTTAAGGCTTCACGTCTCATCTCGCTTACCTTATGATTCGAAGATATTGAGAGAAGATGCTAATCGATAGGAAACCTCAACCATCGATTTACTAGAGATTCTTTCCGTCAATATTCGTGTTATAACATGAACTATAGGACAGCTGTAGCCGACAGTGAGCTATAGAAGAAACGCCAATCTAACATTTTTTATTGTCGAATTCTATCTCACTCTATCAAGATCTGTTTGATGCATTTAAATTGCTTAGTTAGCTTTTGTTTTATTTTGCTTTTAAGAAAAATCATCAAATATTTTTCGAATTAGCTAATTTATTTATTTTACAGAAAATTTTAGTCCGTTATCTACCTGGGATTAGTATGTTTTGTATTACATGGATCGTGGACTTGTTTATAAACGACACATTTCACGCACAACAATGGTGCGCACGATTTATTCTCTCTTCTGCACGTTGGCCTCACCCCGTAGCTAGCATCATAAACACGCACTTGAGGCATGTGAGTGAATAAGCATGAGATCAAGAGGAAATACTAAGATTACAGTTTAGAAAGGTGGGGTTAAAGTGGATTAGGTGAGGTTTAAGGCACTTTAAGGCGGAAGTTATGGCAAGGATTAAGGCCTTGGGGTACGAACTAGAGGAGGTTTATTTGGGTTTCAAGGAGGTTTATTTGGTCTACGAACTAGAGGAGGTTTATTTGGGTTTCAAGGTTAATGAGCATGAAGAGGAGTAAAGGGTAATTAAAGGGCTGGCAATAGAAACGTATGGTGGCAGAGGCTAGATGTGTGTAACCGCTTAGGATTGCGGGCATGGGAGAATTGGTTGGCACACATGAGAGTATTACGTAGAACGGGTAAATGGTAGGGCTGAAAATATTTTTTGATTTATTGAGCATTCAATAAGTTTTTATTATTTTTTCATCATTTATTTGTCACTAAAATTTCCTTTATAAAAAAATATTTAATATCTCTAATATGTGTGTTCATGTGTGTTTAGTTTCGTTCAAATCAAAGTTTGTTTGAGTTATTTTTAGATCAAACAAAAATTATATAATTCGGTCAAAACTGCCGAGAGACCAAACGTGAAAATGTGAAGTCACTTGAGGTGTCGACTCATTTATTAAAAGGTCAACTGAAATTCCAACGTTCAGATTTCTTCTCACCACGGCTTGTAAAGGATCGACCAAAAATTCTCATGTGCCGACCAAAAAACCCCATAAGCCTAAAGTTATAAATAAAAGAATGAGAGCTCATTTGAGAAGGATTTTTGGCTAGATAAGAATTACAAGAAAGTGCTGTCAAATTTTATACTCGCACACAAAATATTTTCGCTTGAAATTTTTATAGAAAGTGTGAGAGAACAGGTATTGTAAAATCGCAAGTTGATTATCTGAGCGATTTTATTTGAGCAAAAAAATGAGAAAAGACGACACCTTTTTTTAAAAGAAAAGTCAATCGAAGAAAGAGTGACCCCCTTAAAAATAAGTGTCAATTATAACAGTTTCGTTGGAAGTAGAAAACTATTCAAGGTACGACCTTAGACCATAAACATAGAAAAGGTTGGCTAAACCGCATCACCACATCGGTCAGAATCTCGATAATTTATAATGACATCTAGCTCAAATAATATACATATAGAAGGTCAATCAATTGCTAGGGCACCAAACTTTTATGAAAATGATTATTCTTATTGGAAAATTAAGATCAAATATTTATTATATTTATGAATTTTGATATTTGGATTAATCTTGAATCATATGAATTAGATGAAAACGATTAAAAGAACATTAGTATAAATGAAAAATTAGGGGTGGACAAAACTAGAATTGACCAGGTTGTGCTGGGCCGAATCAGTTTTGTTTTATTAGTTCAAGGGCGATGGGCTGAATTGGGTAAAACTTGCGGTTCACGGGCCAGATCACGGATATTAGGGGAAAATAGTGAAACCATGACCCGGCCAATGAATCAAGTTTTTGACCAAAAAATCTAACCTAAATTCGACAAAACGGGTTAAAAATCAACCAATATTTTATAAACATCCCAAAATTTAGCTCAAAATTCGGTACATTTTAAATTTTAATATAATAAAAGTATTTGAAAATATATATTTTTAATTTTTTATTTAAAATTTAAACCGTCCCGTGAATCACACGTTTTTACCCGCAGTTTAATTAATTGACTTGAAAAATTTGATCTCCTCAAGACGAATCATAAAGTTTTGAAAAAAGAATATTGACTAAAAAATTGATCTCCTCAAAACGAATCATAAAATTTTAAAAAGAAAAGAATGAGTTGACTAAAAAGCATGCTAGTTTGCGTTTATCATTGGATAATAAAATTAAAAACTTGAAAAGCATGCAAACTTGTTTTTTTCTTTTGATAGTAAATTGAATGATTTACAAAAAGAAAATAATACGTTAAATAAAAATTTCCTTAAATTTGCAAATGGTAAAAAGAATTTAGACTTGCTTTTAGGTAATTAGAAGGTGAATTTTGACCAAGCGGATGTCGAGTACGAGAATGAATGAAAAAATAATAATTTGCAAATTTTTTTGTTAAACACGACACGTGCCATAGGTGTAACTGCATTGAACATAAATCATTTTGCTGCCATTTAAATTTGATTGAAAAAAGTCAAGTATCATTGAATTGTGAATTTTGAGAGAACCTAGAGTTTTTTCTCAGTGTCCTAAATAAGGTTTAGGTACCAAAAAGAATCAACTGAGTCACTTTTATGGTTAAAAGCGACCCATGAATCATTTTAGAAATTTCAACTATGGATTGTCGATAGATATGTGGAATGCAGTGAGAAAGTCTAGTTGGTAAATTTTTCTGCAGTGAGAAAGTCTAGTTGCCGCTTGATTTGAATAATTTTTTGTTGGATTATGGATTTTGGACTATGTTGATATGCTCCTTGTTTTATGTTGAAGATTTTTCTTGGAAATGTCATATATACAAGGGGTATTCTGCCTTTTTTCATAATGACGAAGGTAGAAAAAGGATGCAGAAGTTACAAAGGAATGAATTAAAATAAATATTTTAAACATACAAACATTATGAAAAAACTTAATGTTTAAATATGCATGTTGTGTGGGAGAGTGGTCTAATTATTAGAAATATTTTGTTTAAATATACATGAGTTTGTCATCATCAAATAGAAGGAGATTGTTTGCTTATTAAGTATTCATAAGTTTTTTATTATTTTTATGATGAATTTAATAATGTATTTTCATTACAATTACTATTTAAAAAGATGTATTTAATATCTCTAACATGTGTATTAAAATGTTTTCTGTGTTGTTCAAATTAGAATTTGTTTGAGCAATTTTTGGAGAACTTTTGTGCTGAAAATGTTGCATGAGTTGACGCCCATCGAATATAGATCTATCTAAACATTTTTAGATAGAAGAAAACCATATAGGTTGACTGAAATTGCCCAAAGACCAAACATGAAAATCTGAAGTCGCTAGAGGTTTTGACCGGTTTGTCAAAGGGTCGACCGAAACTTCAATAAAAAAAATTTCTCACAACGGCTAGTAAAAGGTCGACTGAAAATTCTCAAGTATCAATAGAAATAGCCCAAAAGCCTAAAATTATAAATAGACGAATGAAAGCTCATTTGAGGAGAACTTTTGGATAGAAAAAATCATGTAGAAGCGATATCAAATTTTATACTCGGATACTATATATTTTCAATCGATATTTTAATATAAAGTTTGAGTGAAATATTATTGTAAGACCATAATTCGATCATTTGAGCAAAAAATTGAGAAAGGGAGACACCTTCTAAAAAAAGAGTCAATCAAAGAAATGGTGACCCTTTAGAAAAGAATACTCAATTGTAATAGTTTTGTTGACACCTATAAGTCGACCTAGGGGATACCCGTGAAGAGATGAAAAATCTACAAGTTGCTCCCATGAAGTACGGATGCAGGTAGAGGTTAGCCAAACCACACTAACAAATAATTTCAAATCTCTCAACCCTTACACTTATTTTTATCACATAAATCTCTTAGGATTAGAATATATAAAATTATGAAAAAGCTATTAAACCTAAATCACCCCTCCTATTAAGTTTTAAATCGGTCGTACAGTACTCATATGCACTACGAAGATGCGTTATTCGTCTAGTGAGCGCCACAAAAAACGTTGAGCATTTGCAGATAGGCACACGCAATGTAAGGTGCAAAGGAGTACGTCACACATCTCTTAGGGGTTGAGAGCGAGTGCACATGGTAGTTCATGAATGAGTTCCCTATTATAACTAGAACAAATTATTTTGGGCATAGTCTAAGAACAAAGTCGTGCAAATTATAGCCTCATGCAGATAATATTATACATGCAATTTCGAGGCTCCAAAAATGGTCATAAATGACTTCATCATCCCTAAATAATACAATGCATTTTGGGCATAACTCAAAACAAAGTGGTTCAAATTCTGGCACAAAACAGACACTATTTTTCTTTGGGGTGGGGCTCTACAAGTAGTTTAGAGGAAGTCTCCTAGTGTGCGATGGTGGCCAACAAGGACATCATGTTCTTTAGGGGGTGTATTGTGACAATTGTTCGACGAAGACTGTAAAGGTGTGTTCCCACATTGCTTAGGAGTGGAGACTAAAAATATTTCATCAGTGACTTCTTTATCTTTAATCAGTTGAATGAGTTAGGCGCACTGTCCAAAAGCCAAGTCTTGATAGCTCTAGTCGAAAGCAGACAATGTTATTCTGGCAGGCAGGACTCCACACAAAGTGTCAATCGAACTTGATTAATGGTTGACAAACGTGTTAATTCAAATCTCCATAGAGCTGAGAGTGTTGTCTTAATCAATTGTCGACAAAAAACATACTCAAATTTCTTGAGAGCTTTAAATGTTGACCGCCTTAACCAATTGTCGACTAAATATAATCAATTATCAACAAACAACTTAAATCCAAAATCTACCATCAGCCTTAACCAAGTTTCAACCAAACTCAATCAATTGTCGACAAACAACTAGTTCCAAATATTACAAGAGTTACTTGTTTGACCTAACCTAATCAATTGTGGACAAAATTCATTTCAAATATCTCGAGAGCTTTAGGTTTTGACTGAGCTTAATCATTTGTCGATAGATAACTTAATTTAAAATTTTGCAGTGGGTTTTTATGTTGACTGCCTTAACCAAATGTAAACTTAACTTTATCAAAAATCGAAACATAACTAAATTCAAATCTCCAAAGATCGTTAATTTGCATCCGCCTTATTGACCAAAAATAATCATTTGTCAACAAACAACTTAATTGAATAGCTTAGTTGAAATCTTTAATTAGTTTCAAGTGTAGACGCCTAAACCAAATGTCGACCAAACTTAATTAATTGTTGGAAAATAACTTGATTCAAATCTTTTGAGAGCGTTAAGTGTCAACAATGTCAACCAATTTTCAAAGTGAACTTAATCAATACTCCACAAATAACCTAATTCAAATTTCACAAGAGCTTTCATTTTTTCTGTTTCAATCAAGTATTCACAAACCTAATAAATTGTCGAAAAATTACTTGATTCAAATATCATGAGTTCTTGTAGTGTCTACTTAAAATATTGTCGACAAAAAACTTAATTCAAATCTTCGAAGAGCTTTAAGTGTCGACTATCATAACCAACTTTCTACTGAACTTAATCAATCATCAATCTTTTGAGAGCATAACTGTCGAATTGTGCCTCTTTGATCTCATCCAAAAGTGTTGGTCTAACCGTTAATGTAGCCATTTTATTGTTCACGTCCGCTATAAGCTCCGAACTGAATCTTTGGATCTCTAATTGTGATGCAACCGATAAAGACGATAATGTTGGTTGCTTAACAATTGTTGTTCTTCTTAACGCATCAGCAACAATGTATGATTTTCTTGGGTGGTGCTTAGTTTCAAAGTCATAATCCTTGACGAATTCCAATCACCTTTGTTGTTGCATATTAAGCTCTTTCTATATAAAAATATACTTCAAACTTTTATGGTCAGAATATACTTCACATGACTTCTCATATAAAAAGTGTCTCCATATCTTGAGAGCAAAAGTTACAGTAGAAAGATCTAAATCATGTTTCGGGTAGTTTTTCTCATATTCTTTCAATTGCATTGATGCATATGCGATCACATTTCCCTCTTGCATAAGTGCACATCTTAGTCCTATATGGGATGCATCACAATAAATATTGAAATGTCCATCTCCATTTGGAAGTTTTAATACTGGAGCTGTGGTCAGTTTATCTTTTAATTCATGAAAACTTTGTTCACAATCAACTGACCTTTAGAAGTTTACATTCTTCTTGGTTAATCGAGTTAAAGACAGACCAACTTTTGAAAATCCTTTCATGAATTTTTTATAATAGCCTACAAGCCCAAGAAAACTCTGTACATCTCTCACATTCCTTGGTTGTAGCCAATCTTTAATTACTTGAATCTTTGTTGGATCCACAGAAATATCGTCTTCGAAGATGACATGACCGTGAAAATTCACTTGATTTAGCCAAAATTTGCATTTGGAAAATTTTGCATATAACTTGTGCTGCCTCAATTTATCTAAAATGATCTTCAAATGTTTTTGATGTTCTTCTTTGCTTCTAGAATAGATGAGGATATAATTAATAAAGATATTTACAAATATGTGTAAATATTCTTGAAATACTTTGTTCATTAAGTACATAAATATTGCAGGCGCATTTGTTAATCTAACGGACATTACAAAAAACTCATAATGCACATACCTCATACGAAATGTTGTCTTTGGAATATCCTCAGAATTTACTTTAAGATGATAATAACCCTAACATAAGTCTATCTTTGAGAAAAATCGTGCACAAATGAGTTGATCAAATAAATAATTTATTTATCGTAAATGGTACTTATTTTTCATTGTTAGCTTATTCAACTATCTATAATCAATGCACATTTTCATTGTTTCATCATTCTTCATTAAAAAAACATCGGGGGCTCTCCAAGGTGAAAAGCTTGGCCGAATGAACACCTTGCTCATCATGTCTTCCAATTGACTTTTTAGCTCCTTTAATTCGACTAGGGCATTCTATACGAGGTTTTTAGATACAAGTTATGTGCCAGGGTATACATCAATTATGAATTCAATCTCTCGGTCTCGTGGCAAACTAGGAAGATCATCTAAAAAAACCTCTATAAAATTTTGCATTACTGGGATCTCCTTAAGTAGGACACTCGATTATTTCCGAGTATCAATAATACTTGTCAAGAATCCTTTACACCAGCTTTTTCAGTAATTGTTGAGCATTAACAACTTATATAATCGGTAGTTTTTTGCACACTTAACTGGTTGAAAAAAATAAATTTCTGTACTCGGAGGATAGAAATAAAAAATCCTTGTCCTACAGTTAATTATTACGT
Organism: Begonia fuchsioides; assembly: GCA_003255005.1. NCBI lineage: Eukaryota > Viridiplantae > Streptophyta > Magnoliopsida > Cucurbitales > Begoniaceae > Begonia > Begonia fuchsioides. The sequence goes on from QAOC01018801.1 coordinate 152,460, forward strand.
AATGTCGATACAACCAATCTATTCTCAAAATTGCATTATAACCCTTCATTTTCATAATTATAAAATCAGCATATGGTATATTGTCATATACTTAAACTCTGCATTCTCGTAATATATGGCTTATATGTAAATGCTCTCTCGAAGGTAGCATCACATCATACTCATACTCTATTGCTTGAGGGTAGCAAGTAAGCATAGATATAAACTCAAGGAAAATAATGAGTGAGTTGCACTCGAATCAATCAAGATATAAGCAGACATATCTATAATATAAATGATACCTGACACCACTGTAGATTCATTTCCCTCTTAGAGATCTATCATTGCAAAAACACATGGTGTCACCTTTGGTTTCTCCTTGTCCAACATCGGGCAAAATTTGGAGATGTGCTCTCGTTCCTTGCATCTATAACATTGTCTAGTGCCTGTCATGCATTCTTCTAGAATGCAAGATCTATGCACTTTGAATTTCTTTTCTTTGCCTTGGACTTGTAAATCCTCTCCTTGTCTTTTACCTTTCTTCTGAGTCTGCCATCTTTTATCTTCAGATGATTGTCCTTCGGTGTAATACTTCTGAAAATCTTCCCAATGTTGTTGAAATTTAGCCTCAGGCTCTTTTACTTTAAGTGCTTTAGTTACCACTGACGATTACGAAAAATCATACATACCTGAAATTTTTACACACCTATAATTTTTAGCTTTGAGGCTTTGGGTGAATTGATGTATTTTATGCTCATTGTCGCTAGCTAAATGCCTAGCAAAATGAGCTAGGGCCTCAAACTACCGTACATATCCAGCCACACTTCCAGCTTGGCACAGTTGTACAAACTCTAGTAATTTGTTAGTCCTTGTTGTGCAACTAAAATATTTCTCGTAAAACACTTATCTGAATTGCTCCCACGTCATAGTTCAGACATTATTGGTTGCCTTCACAGTGTCTCACCAATATTGTGCATCTTTTGCTAACATCTATGTTGCATAACTAACTTTTTCTCTGTCATCAATTTTAGCATAATCAAACATATCTTCAAATGTACGAACATTCTCTTCAACATATTCTGGGTCCGATGATTGTCCATCAAAACTTGGAGGGTGCAAGCGGCAAAACCTTTCACAACTAAGATCTCTCGTCCCAACCACACAAGAACTTGTTTTTTCTTCTCAAGCCATTAATTTTTCCAATTATTGGAATTGATGATCAACAATTGGAGCTCCTAAGAAAATGCTTATTAAATTCTCATAAGAAAACTTACTAATGTTGGAGCTCATTCATGATGGTAATTGGTTGTCAAGGTGTCCTATAAGTTTATAATGTTCTTCCTCACTCGAAATATGTTCTTTGTTTTTCCTACTTGCAGCACAAAATATCTTTTCATAAAAATCGTTCAAGGCAAACATGAAAACAAAATTTACTCAAAATACATTTACAACATGTTAGGTATGAACGTATCAAGCAATTAAGTAATATTCATAATATTAAAACAACAATCCATCATATCATAAACCGAATCATGTTTTTCGACATCATTTTGTACGTGCATCTCATTTTAACATGTAAAGCATAAAACAACAGCAAAGTCTTATTGTTCTATGAAGTAGACCCAATTAAGGGAAAACTAACCACAATACTACTTACCTTGTCTATCCTTAGCAAGTCTTTTTAGTAGTAGGTACTTTTGTGAATCACCTTCACCTCAATAACCTAATATCATTCACAATTTTTTGAATCAATGTCATGTTTTGTGATAACTTCGAAATATCATAACTTGTTCCATACACCATGAAATTCTATGATTCCAAAGCCTATACGTCACTCAAGGTGTCTAGTGAAACGTGATAAATCATCTATGGCATGGGATTAGTGTATCATTTGTTTCGTATACAAAATCTTAATTTGCACATAATTGACAGTTTTGTGGTAACTTTGATAAAATATGCACAACATCTACCAATTCTAAATTTCAATCATTCATAAACATATATATGATATTCCAACATGATTGGTTAACCAATAAACCGAACCATGGAGCAAAACTTTTAATTTTCGTGTATCACTCATAACCAACTTACTAAGTCACTTATCATTAATGTAATCATATGAATAATCATAATCACTCTAAACTACGTAACATAAGGTCATACCTCTTGATTTTTAGCTCAAAAGATTCCTCTTGATGACAGGAACACTTCTCCTCAAAAAATTAGAGGCCAGTTTCAGCTTCTTCCCCTTCAACTTTCACTTTCTCTCTCTAAACCATTTTCTGTCAAGTTCTCCCTCTCTAAACCTTCTCTCTCTTCAGCACAAAAATGGCTGATCATCAGCCATCCTCCAATATTTCTAGATGGTTCATGGGGTGAAATTACTATTTTTTCCAAATTTATCCATTTACTTTTACTATTTTACTATAACCTGCTTTATTAATTACTAAAATACTTTCATTATTATCATTTAAATCATACTTAGTTTAACTAATTAATCCACATTAGTTCTAATCTAATCCTCAGAGTTAACTTAATTAATCATGATTATTAAACCTTATAATTTTTACTAATTTTTTCTTAATCATGATTTGTTACTAATCCTATAGTGACATGTGTCGTATTCCGATTCGTCTTCATTTCCTACTCCTAATTCAGTATGTATCACTTAAAAAAAATTTCTAACTGAACCATTTGATAGCGTAAAAACACTTAACTTGTACACTGGCATTACATTCTACCCTCCTTACAAAAATTTTATCCTTAAAATTTCAAGCATCAAACAGATTACTCCAAAGAACTTTAACTAAAGGGATCTTTTTATTTCAAAGTTTTTTGTTCAAGTAATCAAGAATTCAAACCGGTTACTCCGTATACTCCAATGTTGGTCCAATTTCTATATCTTCATGATGTATTACTTCAAATGGATTTCTTAAGCACTTCCTTAACATAGATACATGAAATACATTGTGCACTCCGGCCATTGATAATGGTCTTCCTCCAACTTTCTTCTTAATAAGAAAAGGGCCGATAAATCTTGGGCTGAGCTTGTCCTTTCTTCCAAATCTTACTACTCCTTTAAATGGGGAAACCTTTAAAAATACTTCATCTCCTTCGTAAAATTCTAACTCCCTTCTTCATCGACCGGCATAATTCTTTTGTCAGCTCTGAGCTATCCTTATTTTGTCTCTGATTATCTTTACTTGATCCAATGTTTGTTGAATGATTTATGGGCCTAATATCTTGGCTTCTCCCACTTCATCCCAACACAAGGGAGATCGACACTTTCGACCATATAGAGCTTCATATGGTGTCATATCAATGGTAGCTTGATAACTATTATTGTACGATAATTCTACTAATGGCAGCATCGTGCTCCATGTAGTATTAAACTCAAGTACACATGATCTTAACATATCTTCCAATGTTTGGATTGTCCTCTCTGTTTGCCCATCAGTTTGAGGATGAAATGTGGTACTAAAATTCAACTTTGTGCCCACTGCTTCATGTAAACTTCTCCAAAACTTTGATATAAATCTTGAATCTCGATCTGACACAATAGATACTGATACTCCATGCAATTCCACTATCTCTTGTATGTAGAATTTGGCATATTGATGTAGTGAGAATGTCATCTTCACTGGTAGAAAATGGGCAGATTTTGTTAAGCGATCTATGATTACCCATGTGCCATCATGTCCTTTCGTAGTTTTGTGTAATCCAAAAACAAAATCCATTGAAATATGTTCTCACTTCCATTTTGGGATAGGCAAGGGTTGGAGAGTTTATGTTAGACGTTGGTGTTCTGCCTTTACTTGTTGGCAAATGAGACAAAGTCAAACTCGAAATCAGAACATGGGAGCAAGCTCTTTTCATTTTTCACATAAAAAAGGAAAGACAAAGTCACTCTGCAATCAAACAATAAATCCTTTTAAACAATGTAGAGCAAATGGCTCAAACTCTATACTTGCACAAAACATTCATGAGACCCAACCAAAAGGCACAAAATTTGCAATGCTGATGAAATAAAAAAAATAACTAGCTTCTACTAATTCTGCAGTTTGTATTTTGTTATCTGTGCAGAAGAAAGCATGGGTTGCTGCATAAAATTAATTCATGTTGATGAGAGAAAAGCTGCAGCAATTATTGCAACCATGTTGAAAATATGAAGTGGTCTGCTGTGTGAATAAGCAAAGCCGGATTCAGGTCCTGCTGGCCGAGGTGATGACGCATTGGCTGCCTCCGGCGCATCACACTTTCCAAAACTCGTGTTTTCCTGCACCAACATGGAAGTTGATTTTGTCTGGTTTTTTCAAACACTTCCCTTATATTCATTTGTCTTAAAATTTGTGGGCAAAAGGAGATTGTTGTAAACTTGAAACACACAAAAAAAAAGGTGGATTGAAATAGACCTTGCAATAGGAAATGCTTTGACAGCCGCAAACTAGCTGACCATTTGTTTTATCAAGAGCTTCTGGAGCTCCAGTGCCATCACTCCTCTGAAAAATGGAGAAATCGAATCGAATCAAATGAAATGAGATCAATACGCAAGAATTGATTGAAAATGGATTGAGTCAATCTAGTTAGCTTTTTGATGCAGACGGCGTACCTTGTAAAAATCAACTGCGATGAAGTTAGGCCACCTTTGACCTGCTGCAGCATGGCATGTATTAATCATGTTAAGTAAAGGGGCAGAGTTATCCTTGCAGGCTTCTGCAAAGTTTGCAAGGCTTGGGAAATAGTTTACTAAGACTAATGATCTCGATGTTGCGTTCATAGGAGGCGATTCAGCTCGATTTGGGCAAAACCCAGCTTTCATCCCACCGTTTCCGTCTGAAACAACACAATCAGCATGCTCCACATTTGAAATTGTTTCAAAAAGAACAGTGAAATTGCATCGAAATGACGCAGACAAGGAACTTACATTGGTTTTCGACTACATATCGCCATTCGTAAGCAATTCCTTCGGAAGATTCTTTAGATGCTTTTGAAGTGAAAACTACCAAACGTTGATTTTTCTGAATCATATCAGCAACAGTTGGCCAGTTTCCTCCGTTCTTCGGCATTCTAGATACTGGAAACCAGAATTTTCTCAGCCCAGCAGCGTTGAACACTTTGGTCAAGCCATTTGGTGACGTAACATAGTCTTCGATGATAATGGTGATGATTTCAGACGGATTTGCCACAAGAAATACTTGGATCTCTCTCAGAACATTAATGGCCGGTTGCTAAAAAATGAAATCTTGCATTGAGCAATGACTGAAATTTAAAAAAAACTCAAATTTGCAGGATGCAGGAGAGTCGTTTTGAACTCACAAAGGCTGTAAAATTATAGCATTGACCGCCAGAAGAGTGGCATAACCAGATGTCATTCTCGAAGTCATACATATCCAGCATCAACCCTCGGACGCCATTCTGAAAGAAAAGATCAAGCTCAACTTCTTCAAACTTAGCATTAAAATATCTATAAGCCTGGATCAGGTGTGTTGATGAAAGAAGTGCTCATAGTTTATGTTTTGAGTGATGTTTTGTTTTCAGTTCCCATTAACATTTTACATTTTCCTCTAAAATGGCCACCCCTTGACAAAAGCAAAATTTCAAAAGCTCAGGTATAATACCTACTCCTCAGTTCAACTAAGACTTTTGGGGTTGCTCAGTGGTTCCCTTTTGCAACAAGTTAAAGTATGAATGAGATCCTCTGCGTCTTTCAAACGTATCTAAAGATTATGACCTCAAATCTCAGTCCATCATGAGATAGAAAAGGAAATAAAAACCACGTGCTTAATTCACATTTAAGCAAAATTTTAATTATGATTGACTTCACCGGTTTAAATGCATGAATCTGAATTCTAGATCAGATGTTCATGAGCATATCAAACCTTCTCTCCCTCCAACAAGCCATCTGCAAAACCATTATGTTTTGGGTATACCTAATTGATTCCTCTGTAGTGGGTCTATCATGTTCTCTCGCAAACTTTTGCTTACCAAATATGCATGTACCTAATCGAAAACTAAACCAGAAGAAGTCCTTTATCAATATTTTTCCAGTCTATAAACAAAAACTTAAGAAATGGTCAATGAAAAACTAATACCAATTTGTTCATATTCAATTCTCATACCCACTACATATCCTCCAAAATAATGATGACCTCGAAAGAACTTTGCTTAGAAGCAAATTTACCATCACAGACCATGACATACCCACTAAGTTGAATAATTAAACTAATTAAAATAAAATACATTTATCTGATTCTAATCTTAAATTCAACCGTGCCCTCTAGGACCAATTTTATTAGGCTTACTCTTACGTAGAGTAGGAGAAAATAACCATCGTTTTCTGGAGATCTTTGCTAAGCAATTGGAATATAGGCCTATAGAAGTGGTCTGGTCTGTCACATGAAGGCTAGCATTGTTTAGTTTACGCTCTCTACAGGGACACCATAGCAATCATGATCAAGAGGGCAATATTTTTATGATAAATGTTGATCAGATCAAACGCGTTAAACATGTTGCATTGGAAGGAGCGAAAAATTTGTTTATGTAAATCAAAAGGGTAGTTTCCGTTTCATCTGGGTAGGTGGAGAGTAGGTTGAAAATCAACATATGATCTTCAAGAATCGTAAGTAAGGAATGGGAACTATCACCCACCTTTACGCCGCTTAACTTTCTCGGCGATTTTCTTTCTTCTTGAATTTTTCCGTGAGCCAAGCAGAAGTTAAGATGCTAAAGCGAGAGATGGAGGAAAAAAAAAGAGACGATGAACCTACATTAAGCTGACTGGTTATGGAGTCCTGCTGGTTAGTGGGTGCCAAAATAACAGATCCAGTCGCCGACTTCACACCCATGCGTGAAAACGCGTTGTGGGTCGTTAGCCATGAGTACCGATTGAACGGAAGCGACTTCACCTGTTCAGAAATTTCTATTCGATCAATTTCGTGAAAAATTTCAGATGAAAAAACAGAATTAGCGAAGAAAAATAAATAAAGGTTTTGTACGGACATTTGCAGTGGGGTTTAAAGGTCGGATTCGAGTACATCGAGGCCGCATGTTGCCGTTCGCCAAGCAGGTTTCGCAGTGTAGGCCGGAATTACAGTTGCTGTCCGATACGCATGTTTGTCCTTCCTGCGGAAAAGATAAATTACGACAGAGGAAGAAGAGATAAAGATGGAAGGGAAAGGAAGAGGAATACAACATTGCGAGCAGAAGAAGAAGCAATGAAGAACCCTGCTGTCAACAATGCCACCAATAGAAGCAAAATTCTCTGCAAATGAATCAATTCATACGAGTTAGCAGAAACTAGAAGCAGCGCAATGGCTGAAGAAGAAAAGACGAACAGAAAGAAAAGGCATGCCTCCATTGATTGTTTCGAATACAGCCGGAGAGAAAGACGAGAAAATTCAGTCAGTAAAATGACAATCCAAGGGTGCCACACATAAGATCGAGAGAGAGAGAGAGAGAGCTTGAGGTTGGGCTGAAAATGGTGGCTACGTGTGAAAGCTGTGGAGTTCTTCGCCAACTGAATCGAGCAGAGCAGTGAAACCGTCGCTTCGATTTGCTCCGTTAGATTAAAATACACGGAATTCAGGTGTCGAAATCTGACAAGGGTTTGGAGAGTTTAGAGAAAAAGAAGGAAGCTGGTGGGGGAAGTTGCAGGTGGAAAAGCTTGGAATTGTGAAAATGGAGGATTTGTGAGTTATCACACAATCACGGGGAGATGAAAGACCTTATTTCTAGGACCACTACGCAACATTATTGCATGAATCCGACCCTAGTACGTTTAACTTGAAATCCAAAAAAACAAAACACAAACCATTTTAGACTTGATCAAATCAATGTTGTCATTTTAATATGTTTAAATGTGAGAATTCTAATTTACCTTTTAATAGACAATAAATAAATAATTATTTGTATTTCACTTAAAACAATCTTTAACTGATACTTAAATAATGCCAAATTAATTTTATTTAACTCTCATTATCACCAATGACAAACGTTTATTTTAAAGTTAGTCAAACGAAATAAGACGGAGACAAAAATGTACTACTCAACACGTTACTTTCTTCTCTTAATCCACTCTCTATTCTTGCGGATAATTGAATGAATAGTGGTTCCGTTAATTTGATGTTCATGTTTTTGTCATGACCCTAGAAAGAGCTCGTCAGAAACTTTGACTCCCAGCTCAATCGAACTAAAACCAAGGAAGAGTCTTTGTGACTCAAAACCAAGGAAATGGGAATTCCACTCGTGTATACCTTGGTCGTGGAAAAGAGAAGAACATTAGGCTGAGCGTGATGCTGTATTAATATCTGCAAGCTGAGGTGAAAAGGACCCTCAAATGGAATGCTCTTCTGGTTGGGCCTCTCCCCGCCCACGCGTCGCCTATTCACCCATCTTCTCTTCTTCGCCATAATGCCTTCAACCACCCATCATGCCCATATCCGCAAGTGTGTATGGACCAAGCTTCATCATCGAGTTCAGGAACATCACTTCACATTTGCTGCATCCATTTTGGTAAAGCTGTGTCGTTTTGATTTGGGTAGGTGTTGCGTCCCAATGAAAATTTTAGAATAATGTCACAAATATTGATTGATAACTTATTTTAATTATTTATAGTTTGATAAATTAAATTTATGCCGTTCACTAGTTGTGCCGAGGTGGCACTTGGTGATTGAAGCGAAGGACGTAACAGAGTAGGATCCATGAGCTGAGAAACAATAGTTACATTTTTATTTGCTAATTCAGATTCATGCTTCTAATGCTTAATTATTTGCTAAATCTTTATTTTTGAAAACTTTTAATCATTTTATGGCTTAAAACGGATGTTTGGAGCCTGGGAGACACGACCGACACTCGTGAACCAAATAAGACGCTACTGCTGAATTAGGCTTCACATGCAGGCAGTTTTACGTTTCAAAAATTCAGCTACAAGGATCTAAAGAAGGGTGCGTTTCTAAAATGAAATTGGACGCGGAGGATTCGGAACAATATACAACGCCCATTTTAGGGATGGTTCAGTGGCAGCATTGGAAATGGCTCACGACTTAAAACTACCCAATCACTTGAGTATTCTTCTACTTATCGACCGAAACATCATAAAGCCGCTATCACTTTCAGGTTACATTCATCCTGAGTATGTCGTCACTCAACAACTTACAGAGAAAAGGGATTTATAGTGCTAAGGTGTGCTACTTTTGGAAATAGTCAAAACAAATTGCTAACACCCAGAATATGATTCAAAACAAAAGAGTACAAGAGTCCGTAGACAATTACAAGAAGAAAGAAAATACAGTTGAGTCTTTAATGGTGACTCACACCCTATCAGTCCCAGATTTTTTCCTCCCCTCCACCTCTCTCTCTGTTCTGTTTTTTATCCATCAACTCACAGTGGTTAACATTTCTCTTTTTTCTGCACTATCTCTCAGTTCTCCAGCCATAATTTCTGCCGTACTATCTCCAACTGCCATGCAACTGCTAGTGCTCCTTGCTTGGCAACGTGGTTTTCCCTTCCTAGAATACGTGTGCACTATAGGAGGTTTATCAAGATCTCCTTGTCTTTGAGCCTGCTGTCATTTCTTCCTCATAGCATAGACCCAGATAAATTGTGGCTTATCTTTTTTATATATATTTTAACATGATATTATTTACTTATAATTTAATAATAATAAAAAAATCTCTATTGATAGTAGTCACTCACCCATTTGGCTACAAACTTTGTTTTAAGGATCATTTTCGGGTAAGGCCAAGTAAAGCATGTATTGGAGTTAATTCTCAAATTTGTATATGTAAAATTTGAATAATGTATTGTTTTAAACTGGTAAACTCTTCGGGTGTAACATTATTCAGATGTAATATTTTGTTTATGTTATCCGACTAATTGGATTGAATGTTTGAGCTTGCTCGAAAATTTAATTCTTCCGCTGTTGATTTTAAATTGAATACCGAGCCTCGGGTTCAGTAGTCGGGTTCCTTCGGGGAATCGGTCCATTGGGTCAGGCGTCTGTCTAGGCCTAGTTTCGAGGCGTGACAGAAAAAGTGTATCAGAGCCCAAGATCCAAATCGAGTTGGATTTGTTAAATATTGGATAACATAACTTAATTAATATATTATTTAATTTCCTGAGTCCTTATCTTGACTAAAATATTTGAAAACTTCAGGAATATAAATATGTCTCCCAGAAGAGCAACGCCGCAGAAATATTTCGGTGGGTGATCCTACTAATCCTATGGGTGAGCCTCAACCCATGAACCATTTAGCTGCTATTAGGAGTGCACTAGAAAACTTGGCACCGCGGGATCTGGCACCTGACCCGCTTACTAGGCAGATAAAGTATTTTAACCAACTGAGTCATATGAACATACCATCTTTCAACGGGTTAGATGATTCTGGAGAAGCTGAAGAATGACTTATTCTAATGGAGAAAAATATGGATGTTCTCCATGTACCTATAGAATTTCGAGTATCTTTAGTCACTTATTATTTTGCGGGTATTGCTGAGAGGTGGTGGCGGTCCATTAAAGCTGATTATCATAATGAGTTTATGTAGTGAGACCAGTTTGAAGCTTTATTTATTAATCAATTTTGTAACGTGGAGCACCGCTAAGAGATGAAATCTGCTTTTTATGACTTGGAGCATGGCGATATGACAGTTTAGGAGTATTATGCTAGATTTCTACAACTCGTAAGTTAAGTTTCTAGATTGTCTATGGAAGATAAGATTGTGAGGTTTAGATTGAGGCTCAAACCGAGAATTAAATCCTGGTTAGCTGCATTGAGCTTCACTTCTCTACCACTTATTGTGGCTTCGGCTAAGCGGGTGGAAGCCGATCAAACGGAAAAATTTACTGCAAGTAAAAAGAAAGAAGATAAAGGCCAGAAAAATGGTGGAAAGATTATGAAGAAAGATATTAGTAAAGGCCAAAGTAGTAAAAGCAGTTCCTCTATTGGCCCTTATTCGGGTAAGCCTGGAGGCAGTTATACTTGTTATACATGTGGAAAAAAGGGTCACTAGAGGAAAGATTGATATTTCAATAACCGGAGTCAGCAGGGAGATATTTCGGTTCAACAGTTGATGCCGGCATCTTCTAGTTTCCGTGGTAACTTCAAGGGAGTGGGTTAGCGCCCTCAGTTTGGGCAAATATCTTATATGTCTACTCAACTATTTGAATCTCGACCTCAACACTATCAGCCTCAATACAAGCACCAGTATCAGGCGACCTGTGTCAAACCGCAAGGGTTCCATCAGCAGATGTCTGATAACTCAACCCCTTCTAGTTCAAGAGACAAACGCAAGGGTAAAGCTAAAGTCACTTGTCAGATGTATGATGTAGCTGATCCAGAGACTTCAGAGCAGCCTGAATGAGGAGCGATTAATGGTACACTCCTCCTTTGTAATACTTTTGTGCATGCCTTATTTGATGCTAAAGCATCTCATCTTTTATTTCGAAAGTAATGGTGCGTGCTTTGAAATTGAAATCCGAGAAACTAGAAAATCCTATAGAGTTAAGTACTCCCCTTCATTCTAGCTACCTAGTGGATAGATGGGTTCCAAAGGCTAATGTCATTATAAATAGATAGCAGTTAACAGCTGATTTTATTATAATTTTCATGGACTAGTTTGATATAATTCTTAGTATGGATTGACTAAGTTATTTTAAAGCTCAGATTGATTGTCACCTTCGGCGGATGACGTTGACTTTAGATGATGGGAAAATATTGGTCCATAAGTGTAACTCTCATACTATTCCCCATAATCTTATTCTACCAGCCTATTTTGGTGGGAGGAAGAAATTGGAATGTTACGGAAATTTATTTGCTATTGGTGGTAAATCCAATGATGTGATGGCAGACTTGGACTTATTGATTGTTCAAAATTATCCCGATGTTTTTCCTGATGATTTGCCAGGATTACCGTCAAAACGTGAAATCGAATTTGGTATTAATCTTGTGCCCATAACAGCTCCAATTTTGATTCCTCCATATCGTATGGCTCCTACTGAATCGAAAGAATTAAAAATTCAATTGGAGGACTTGCTGCAAAAAGGTTTTATTCAGAAAGTAGTTCTCCTTGGGGTTGCACCAGTACTTTTTGTCAAGAAAAGTGATGGTTCTCTCTGCTTATGCATCGATTATCGAAAGTTGAATCAAGCCACAACTAAGAATAAATATCCATTGCTAAGAATTGATGATCTTTTCGATCAATTGGGTGGTTGTGAATATTTTTCCAAGATTGATTTAAGGTTTGGGTACCATCAGGTGAAGATCAAAGAAAATGATATTTCTAAAATAGCCTTCAGAACTCGCTATGGCCACTTTGAATTCACGGTTTTATCGTTTGGGTTGACCAATGCATCTGCCATATTTATGGATTTAATGAATCGGGTGTTTCGGTCATACCTTGATAAATTTGTTATGGTTTTCATCGATGATATTTTAATTTATTCAAAGTCACAGGAAAAGCACATGAGACATTTGGAAATAGTGTTGGAAACCTTGCCTGAACACCAATTATATGCCAAATTACCCAACTGTGAATTTTGGAAAAATGAAGTTAAGTTTTTGGGGCATATCATTTCTCGTGATGGGATATCTGTTGACCCTGAGAAAATTGAACTGGTGGTGAAATGGAAACCGCCTAAGAACGTTTCTGAAGTTCGAATTTTTCTTGGGTTGGCTAGCTATTATCGTCGATTTGTGAAAACATTTTCATCTAAAGCTAGGCCATTAACTCAACTCACCAAGAAGGAGGTGAAATTCATTTGGAGTAACGAGTGTCAAATGACTTTTGATGAATGAAAGAGCACTTGACTTCAGATCCTATTCTTGCAGTACCTAAGGAGGATTTACCGTATAATGTTATACCGATGCATCAAGAGTCAGTTTTGGATGCGTACTTATGCAACAGGGCAGAGTCATTGCTTATGCTTCTCGACGATTAAAGGCTCATGAGCAGAATTACCTTGTCCATGATTTGGAATTAGCTGCCTCGTCTTTGCTCTCAAAATTTGGCAGAGTTATTTCTATGGTGCTAAATTTGAAGTCTTTTGAGACCATAAAAGTTTGAAATATTTATTTACTCAGCGTGACTTGAATCTTCGTCAGAGACGTTGGATGAAATTTATCAGAGATTATGATTTCTCTTTAGAGTATCATCCTGGGAAAGCAAATGTATTAGTCGATGTCCTTAGTCGCTACCCTCGAGTCTCACTTTCATGCCTTATTCTCGAGGAATGGAAGAGATGTTTAACTCTGGAAGATTTTGAATTTCAGTTCCATGATTATGGACATTCAGCTAGGTTATTCAATGTTGTAACTACTCCTAGCCTTCTGCAGCGTGTGAAAGGAATGCAGAGATTAGATGACGAATTAACAGGGAAATTTGATCAAATACAAGATGGTGAAGAACTTAATGATTAGAGTATTGAGACAGATACTTGTCTATATTTCAAGGGTCGTATTAAATTACCAAATGATTCAGATTTAAGACAGTTTATTCTCTCTGAACGCCACAAGTCAAGATTTGTCATACATCCCGGATCTACCAAAATGTATCAGGATTTGAAGCGCCAGTATTGGTGGAATGATATGAAACGAGATGTGACTGAGTTTGTTTCGAGGTGTTAGACTTGTCAGTAGGTGAAGGCAGAACATTAGAGACCCGCTGGTTTATTGCAGCCGCTGCCTATTTAGAGTGAAAGTGGGACAAGATTGCCATGGATTTTGTGATTGGACTTCCCAATATCCCTAAACAGCTTGATGCTATTTGGGTTATTGTTGATCGATTGACTAAAGTGCCTCATTTTATTCCAGTGAGAATGGATTTCTCAGTTTCTAAATTTAGTAAGTTGTATGTGGAAAATATTGTTCTATTGCATGGAGTTCCTTCTAGCATCGTGTCGGATCGGGATCCAAAGTTTACTTCTAAATTTTGGAAAGCATTTCAACAAACTTTAGGTACCGAATTACATTTTAGCACAGCACATCATCCTCAGACCGACGGTCAATCGGAGAGACTATTCAAATTCTTGAAGATATGTTGCGATCTTGTATTTTAGATTTTGGTGATAGCTGGACTAACCACTTGTCATTGGTGGAGTTTGTGTATAATAACAGTTATTAGGCGAGTATAGAAATTTCTCCTTACGAAGCTATGCATGGTAGACCATGCAGATCTCCTCTTTGTTGGGCCGAACCTGAAGAACGTGCAACTCTTGGTCCCAAAATAATTCAAGAAACTACGGATAAAGTCCAGACCATTAAGAAAAGATTAAGAATTGTTCAAAGTCGTCAAAAGAGTTATGCAGATTTGTTGAGGTGCGAAGTAGAATTCGATGCCGAAGATTTCGTATTTTCGAAAGTCAAACAAAGGAAAAGAGTCAGACAATTCAGAGTCAAGGGAAAGCTTGCTCTGAGATATATTGGGTCGTTCAAAATCATTGAGCGCGTTGGCCCTGTGGCTTATCGTTTGAAGTTGCCACATCAATTAAGGTTTGTACATAATGTTTTTCACGTGACTATGCTGAGGAAGGATGTGGCTGATCCTGACCACATTGTTTCATGGCCTGATATTCTAATTCAACTTGATGTGTCATATGAGTAAGTACCTGAAAGGATTTTGGAACGCGATGTCAAAGTCTTACGCCGTCGCGAAATCTCAGTTGTTCGTGTCTAGTGGAGCAATCATTTTGAAAGAGAATCAACGTGAGAAATATAATCTGAAATAATTGCGAAGTACCCTCATTTGTTTCAGGGAACTTTTGAGGTTGTACTAAATTTTGGGAACGAAATTTCTTAAGAGGGGAAAATGTAATATTTACCAAATTGCCATCATGGCAAATTGGTAATTTCACAAACCATAACAGGTTTTCCTCTTCTTTCTTTCTCTCTCTCTCTTTTCTCTCTCTCTAGCAGCCGCCTCCCTCTTTCTCCAGACATCAACAAAACTTCGATCCAATTTTGTAAGTTTTCGTTCGTTTTCGTCCGATTCTAGCCCCAAAACCTTCTTCTCCATCTTCTTCTCTACATTTTGACATACGAAAATCGCACTTTGACCCTCGACGTCGAAATTGAGTTTTTCAATCTTGGATTTTGGCATTTTTTGAGCGATTCCGACTCGAATTAGTGGGTCACGAAGCTTTATTCCCATAAACCGCGAGTTTTACCAAAAACCACCACTGGTTTTTGACTTCCGGCGACGTTCCATGAGTTTTCGTTGTTGAAAATACTTATTTAACGTTTATTGGTGTATTTCTGTCAATATTTGTGAGTTTGGCTAAATTTAGAGGCAAAACCGTCCCAGGAGTCACCGTGTACGGTGGCTGAAAATCGCCAATGAGCTGACTAGTAGAATTAATTCATTGGGTCGACCCATTGGGCAACCCAGTGGGCTGAACTGTTGGGAAGACCAGTAGGTCAATCTGATGGGTCAACCCAGTAGGTATGACCAGGCCAGATTGACTGGTCAACCAGTCCATGATTGACTATCGACTGGTCAATTGTTGACCTTGACCGGTCAATCGTTGACCTGTCAACGGGTCAACATTGACATGAATTAAAAAAAATAAAATAAAATAAATAAATAAAATAAATAAATAAATAAAAATATATAATTAATTAAATTAAATTAAAACAAAATTAAATTAAATTAAATTAAATTAATTTGATTTAATTAAAATATAATTAAATTAAATTAAATTAAATTATATATATATATAATTTTATTTACATTACATTTAAATTAATTTCTAAACCTAAATGTATTATTGTAGGATTCTCTAATTCGACATAAATCGAGATTTAACATTATCGATTTTAACTTAACTTTTACAAGAAATTAAAATGTTAGGATTTTTATATTAATATTATTTTGAAATGTTTAATTGCATTTATATTAGTATTATTATTGTTACAATTTATTGTTATTGAACATATGCATATGTATTGCACATTCATCATGGAGCATGAGTAAGTTATCGTGCACAAATGGTTAATAAGGACGACTAAGTTTGCCCTTGGGTTTCGAATTCCTAAACCGGATCCTGGTCTTTATGGTTGCCACCACCTTAGAGTGAATGTATACACATTATTTGCACTGTATCTCATTGTGCATTTACATTATGGTTGCCACCACTTTAGAGTAGATGTATATACATCAATTGCATTGCACCTCAATGTGCATTTACATGTTTATGGATTGTTTAAAATCTTGTTTATACATGTTTTAACATGTGTTATTTACTTATAATTTAATAATAATTACAATGAAATCCTTACTGAAAGTAGTCACTCACCTCTTTAGCTACAAATTTTATTTTCAAGATCATTTTCGGCTAAGGCCAAATAAAGTCTGTATTGGAGTTAATTCTTAAATTTGTATATGTAAAATTTGAATAATGTATTGTTTTAAACTGGTAAACTCTTCGTGTGTAATATTATTCAGATGTAATATTTTGTTTATTCTATCCGACTAATTGTATTGAATGTTTGGACTTGCTAAAAAATTTAAGTCTTCCGCTGTTGATTTTAAATTGAATATCGAGTCTCAGGTTCAGTGGTCGGGGTTCCTTCGGGAATCAGGCCATTGGGCCCGGCGTCTATCTAAGCCCAGTTTCGGGGCATGACGGATCGATCCTTTCAGACTGATATTCTATATTCTAGGAAGTATTCTAATAAGTTTCCAGAGGAACAAGGCCACAAAAAGCTAATCACTTTGAATGGAATGTATAAAAAGTATAATGCAACTGAATAAATAAACATTATATGATTTTACATGAGTAGTAAAAATACTAGGGGTGGCAGTTGGGCTGGGTCGACCCGCTAACCGACCCGAACCCGGAGATCGGATCGGTTAGCGAATGGTTAATTTATTTTTGAAACCCGAAAAAAACTGACCCACGATTAACCGAATTGATGTGGGTCGGTTTTCGGTTAATTTTGATAAAACTCGGCTCAACCCATTCTAAACCCTAGCCCAGGCTGCACATCCCTAATTTTACCGTCTCTCTTTCTCTCTACTCATAATTTTTCTTCTGCGTACCAAAACTCCTTTGTAGTCTCTCCGGCTTGGTCAATCTCAGCGACGAATTAGGCATTAATTTCAGCCATCAAGGGGTCGATCTCGGTAAGCTAATTTCCTCTCATCTACTCGATTATTCTGTTGCAATTTTTCTCGATTCTTTATCTGTCTATGAGCAAGATGTCGATAGAGAAATAAAGAGGCGCCGTTATCACCCGACTCTCTTAAAATGAGATCGTTTCGCCCTGTGTTCTGGAATTTTTCTCCCTCATTCATTATGAAACCCTCATCTCTCGGGTGCTCCAAAATCCCTAACCTTCATTCCTGTAAATCTCCTATCGGGTATTTCAAAATCCTCAATCATTAGCCCTTCGTATTCAGAAATCTCAAACCCTAATCCTCGATTTGGGTAATGGCTATCGTGTTACCCACACCATTTCGGAATACCCGTGTTAAAATATGGATATTCTGTTTTTTTCAGTTTGATAACTATTGTGTTACGATTTTTGTTTCTGTTTGAAAGTCAAATTAATAATGTTCTTGTGATAACTTGTTTAATGCTTTAGTGTTAACTTCTTTTACGGTTCAATATAGGATGGAAGCACACACAAAAAAAATGGAAAAGTGAAAGCATAGCATGGGATCACTTTACAAAAAAAGTATCGGGCAACGGAATTAGTAGAGCACATTGCAACTATTGTTCGACATCATATGCTTGTGATACTCTAAAGAATGGGACTTCAAACATGCTTAGGCATTTGAGTAAGTGTCCTAAATATTTAGCTGCTTTAGTAGAAAACAAAAAACAATTTTTTTTCACAAAACAGATATCGAAGGAGAAGGGTCTGCTTCATCAAACGCAATGAGTCTGAAAATATTTAATGAAGAACGATGTCGAAATAATCTTGAAACAATGATCGTAATGGATTAATTACCTTTTCGTATTGTAGAAAGCAAGTGGTTTGCTGAGTTATTTGATGAATTGCAGCCTAAATTTGATGTTCCATCTTGCAAGACTCTCGCAAATGATATTTTCAAGATGTATGTGGGAGAAACAAGCAAGCTACAAACCTTTTTTGGATAATTGACTTCAAGCATTTGCCTAACTACCGATACGTGGACTTCGATTCAAAATATAAATTATATGGTAGTTACTGCACATTTTATAGATGCTTCTTGGATTTTGCAGAGAAAAATTATTAATTTCTATGTCATTCCTGATCATAAAGGAGAGACCATTGCGGCACTTGTTGAAAATGCTTGTCGGATTGGAGAATTGATAGACTTTTAACAGTAACCATGGACAACGCTTCATCTAATGAGGTTGCTTTGAATTTATTGTTGCAAAATATGAAGCATCGAAAACCTTTAGTTTTACAAGGACAATATATGCATGTGAGATGCTTTGCGCATATAGTAAATCTTGTTGTTACTTGTGGGTTGAAAGATCATAATGACTCAATTGCGAAGGTTCGAAAGTTGGTGAAATATGTTAGATCATCTCCAGCAAGAATGCAAAAATTTAAATCTTGCATTGAAAGTACAGACATCGAATGCAAAAATAGTGTGTGTCTGGATGTTCCAACGAGATTGAACTCAACATTTCTAATGTTGCAAACTGCAGTTAAATTTGAGAAGGCATTTTGATAAGATGAGTGAGTGTGACAGTGGATATATATCTGAATTTTTTTAGGATGGCGGCTTGGTCTCTCCTCCAGGTGAAGAAGATTGGTATATTATTGGAGAATTTATATTATTGTTGAAGGTATTTTATGAAGTTACATTAAAAGTCTCATCGACATTGCGTATTTTGGCTAACATATTCTTCGCAGAATTATACAAACTTCATCTCATAATCAAGAAGTACGTTGGTAGTGAAAATTCTCTTTTGAGATCCACAGCTTTTAATATGCAAATGAAGTTTGAAAAGTACTGGGGAGATTACACCAAAATAAATCATTTTATGTACGTGGCTGTGGTGGTTGACCCACGATTCAAGTTGAAGTTCGTAAAGCATTGTCTAATGAAGTTGCATTCACCAGAGTTAACAAATGAGATACTCTTGGCTTTGGATGATACCATAAAACTTTTGTACGGTGAATATAAAGTACAATCAGTTGTACCTATTGAAGTCGAAGAAGATTGTCTAAATATAGTTGAAGATTTTGAGGTACAATCTACTTTTAAGGCCGAGATGAATAGCGAGAAAGATTTAGCGCATGCAAATGAAGTTGATCGATATTTTTTTTCAAAACTTGAAGACTTCTATGACGACGGAGAAGTATTGAGTTGGTGGAAACGACACAGTTCTGAATACCCTACCTTGAGTCGAATAGCGAGAGATGTTCTCGCTATTCCTATCTCAACAGTTGCTTCAGAGGCGGCTTTCAGTTGTGGAGGTCGAATTTTGGATCCTTTTCGGAGTTCATTAGCTCCAAAAACAGTGGAAAGTCTAATTTGTCTTCAAAGTTGGATTCACGAGGCGGATAGACAAACCAATATTTACGCATCAGTACAAGAAGTAATAGAATTTGAAAAAGGTATGGTATTGTTCTGTTTTTCAATAATAATTTCATTTTATACATAATTTAGTTGATCTAATTTTATTTTGTTTTATTGATTTTTAGCTTTAACAGAATTGATGGAGACGTTGAAGAAATGATGAAGGAGAACATGCAATTTAATTAGATATATATATCTTTTGATTTTATGTTTGTAATTTTATGGGTGATGTTTTGACATGACTATTGGATATATATGATTTATTGTTTTAACATGGATAGATGATATGTATAGGGTGAGTGCCTTGCAAACTCAACCCAAACACGCTCCAAACCCGCTCTAAACCAGCAGCCCAATCTAAAAAAAACCGAATCTTAACTGAACCCAACCCGCAAATTTGGGTCGGATATGGGTCGGATATCATAATTGATCTGACCTGCTTCGGGTTCAAAATTAACAAACTCGAACCCACTTGATCGGTTATTTTTTCAAAAATAACCGAACCGAATCCGTAAGTCCTAGCCCTAAAAAATACACACGGTGTCCATCATTAGTTTTGTGGAAGAGTCGATAAGAATCGATCATGAGTTTCAGCTTTTCAAGAGCCTCAAGAGCTTGCAACCGAAAGTTAGGAGCTCCACAATTGAAATAAAAGCAGCTGCAAGA
The DNA here is from genome assembly GCA_003255005.1 of Begonia fuchsioides. Classification (NCBI taxonomy): domain Eukaryota; kingdom Viridiplantae; phylum Streptophyta; class Magnoliopsida; order Cucurbitales; family Begoniaceae; genus Begonia; species Begonia fuchsioides. The sequence goes on from QAOC01018801.1 coordinate 172,618, forward strand.
GACTTCTCAGTCTTTGGACGCACTGGTGCCATGATACCACTCAGCCAATGAAAAATATCCAACAGGAACATCTGATGAGCGAGAGACTATAGCCTTTCCTACACGAGAGTTGCATCAAAAGATAAGTTTTTCTCGAGTTTCATTAGAGGGAAAAGAGCTATAGAATAGTACTAAATGGAATTCAGAAGGTATGTCCACATCAAAAGTAGACGAAGTAAAGTAACTACTGCACTGACACATTTGATCGGAGTACACATTTCATTGCCATTAAACAATTTAAGTTAAACACGGAAAGGACTGCAGGTCCAGCGGACAGATCATCTTTCCTAAAGATGGAAAGAACCAAAATAAATTAGCAAGTGGAATAAGGAAGGAGAGTTCAAGTGGTGGCAGAAGAAGGACGGAATGAAAACCATCCAGAATCACAGCGTCCTAAGCTGGTTATACAGAACCACAATGGGGCAGTTTTTTATGGGTTGTTGGCTGTCTTTTATTATTTTTAAAGAGTCAGCAATGCATTATGAAATATGAAGGCGATTTGTGGAGGCGGATTGCACCAGGGAGAAGCATAGAAATGTTTCTATGTCAAAAACTATGTTGGGCCCTGCCATGGAAAATTTCTCTAGAGATAATGTGTTTCAATCAGATGCTTTGGTACCTATCCGTGACCAAAAAGCACAAAAGACCTTTTCGACTCATAACTTTTGACGAATTGTACTAAGATTCCAGACATGGCTTCTTCATTTTCACTTGTCTCACGCATGGTCAAACATTTAAAAACCAAATCTCTATTCCCGCGAAATGCAATGTGAATTCAAAACACACGGGATTTCTTTTCACAAGAAGTAATCTGTATCAAACAGAAGGGAAACAAATCACTATCAGAAAGAGCACAACAAAACACTTGGTTTATAGACGTTTTCCTCCAGTTAGAGAACCATAATCATGCACTCATGTGCAATGTCGGAACAGACAATGATCAGATTCTTCCAAACCACATTTACTTGTGACAAATAAAGACAAGTACAAAAAACATATTTTTTATTCTTTGCAATCGAAGGTTTCAAAAGAGAGAAATCGAAAGCTACATAAATGATTTTTTATGCACGTACACGTTAAAACAAGCATAAAATTATCTTTATATTTAACGTAAAAGTTCTCTTATCTACAATAAAAAAAATACATGTACATATTAGAACTATTAGGTAACACAAAAAACCAACATTCAGCAAAAGAGACTTCAGTGGCTCGACGACGAACAAGCTTCGTCCATTTGTTGCCGGATAAATATTAGAATCATTGGTTTTAATTTGCAAGTGAAAGCATTCCACGACACAAAAAAACTAGCATAATAATACTATATCTCGTAGTTGGCAGTGAGATACTGGCATTAATTTAAGGAGTTATGATATAAATAAATAAATAAGTATAACTTTCTATAACAATATATTACGCATCATTGAAAGATGAATCAATTAAGCTTGTGATTATTAATGCAGGCTTTCTATAAATGAGGAAGGCAATGACTTCTTGTTCATTTTTTTGCAAATAGATAGCGCGTAGTTTATTTTGTTGGTTTGAAACTACAAAAAGTCGTTTGAAATTGTTAGTGTATCGCAAATAAAACTTTAATAAATTAACATACTTACTCATGGTCAAGCAACAACAATTCTCGCATGTATACTTGTTCTCTTCTTGAAATACCATTTTTTACAGATAAATATCGACGGTAAGAGCTGATACATCTATGTATAGGGAAAAAAAGTAAATTATTAATTTGAAGAGCAACAATCAGTTAAAAATAACCATATAAAGGAAAATTGAAAAGAAAATTTACCTATATGTCAATGTGTATCCAATATATTTGCAACTTCACTAAGTTGAGTGAATGGAAATGGTCGATGTGTAAAACTTCTTCCATTAATTTTTTTTGCATTAATCTGCCACTAACAATAATATTTTCATACGTGATATTCTGGACTTGCTGGTGCGACACATGCTTTTGTGATGTAAATTTTTGTAAAGTTTATAAGCCTTTCAAAATAATTCATTGTTACCAGCATGCAAAGTAGTCTGAACTTGGATATCCTAAAAATATAAAAGCATTTAATTCATTAAATATTTGGAACTTTAAGTTAACAAATTGTAAAAGTAAAATATATGCGTAAACTCACATATCTAAGATTATAGTTTGATATTGAGACGTCTTTGAAACTACATTTTTTTGTTCTATTCTACATATATTAACCGTCTATTTTTTATTTATTTAAGGAGCAGCATCCTTAATCAGTTTGAGTCGTTCTACGTTCTTCGTTTAATGTCATCATTAATTTTAAATTTGAAGCCACGTGAAATTAGACAAAAAACAATTAAAAACATTAAATTTAAAGATAACTTTTTTTTTTATTTCAAACGACAAAGAATAATTAAAAGCATTAAATAGAAAGAATACTTTTTAGCTTGTATCCTTTCGATTATCCAATATACCCAACATATGTCTCCCTCTTCCTGATCTTTAAGAATGAAAAAGATAATTGTTTAGTGATACATAGTTGAAAAGACCTTATCTCTTCTGCATAATCAATGTACTTAAGGTTGAAAAAGTAATTTATAAAACTAAAATAAAATAAATGAAAGTTTGCATATAACATATTTTCTGAATTAGAAGTGTGGAACTTAATATTGTATTTTCGTCTTTATTACTTTTTCTTACTGACATTTTCTTTTAACATGTTGAATGATTTCTAGCTAAATAGTTTATACCATTTTTTTATTTTTATTAATCTTTTCCATGTCTAATAAAATTGAAACTCGTAGTTCTAAAATCTTTTAAACGATTTATGCAATGTTTTCTTTGCTTTTTATCGTTTGTCATCTTCTTTGTGGAAAGCCAAATGGCATTAGCATACGCTCGGTATCCAACGATCAAACTATCAAACGGATCGCAACTTAGTGCTTCCACTTGAAGTTCTTCTCGGCCTTGAAAACTTTCCAACAATTTGAGAGGTGTTCCTCTTTTCTTGCTCTTCTCGGTATCCAACGATCTATGCTCATTATTTTGTTGTGTAAAAATCATCATTATATTGAAGATATTTAGCCAATTATGGCACAGAATGCCGCAGCATTACTAAAGTTCAAACATTATGTAGAGAGAGAATAGGAACCAAGCATAGGAGAGAGAAGTATGATTAATGTTGTTGTTTAGTGATCATTAATGCCGCTGCTTTGTCATGAGCATAGCATCCAAAATGCAGGAAGAATAAAAAGACGAAAGAAGTGAAAGTGAAGGTCAATTATAAAGGAAGCTTTCTTTCCCTTTTTAGTGTTTAGTATTTCTGCTTTTATCATGACCATTATTACAATGAAACTTTGAAAGACAAAAATATTTAATCTATTCTATCCATATCTTTTTTGAATTAGTCATTTAAATTATTCTAAAAATAAAAAAAATATTTTATTTTGTGGCTTTAACTACTTACTTCCACAATTTAATTTAGTATTTATGATCATGAATGCGACACTCTACTCGCACTACATTACTTGTTGAACGGTGTGACTACTAACCGGTAAAAGTATTACTCAACATTTCAATATCTACTCCTACTGAGGAAAAACAAAAGATTTAAAACTAGTCAATCTTGTTCTTACTCAATTATGTATCATGTCCATATAACACCTTAAATCAAGTTTCCATTGTAAAATGTACCCTAGATTGCCAGCTAAGGATAAAAAAAACAAGGGGATTTCGATTTCAAATTACCTATGAAATTAGACATGGAAACCAATTCTCACAACTACTTCTGAAATTACAACCCGGTCACTGTCTAATAACTCCTCGAAACAGCGCATCCAAACTAGCCTAAGAATCAGAAATTTACTAAACAAGTACAAAGAAAGCCACAAAATGAGGGAGGATGAAAGATTGGTGTAAACAATATCTTAATTCATTCATCCATACATTTCTAATGGATTTGAAAAGATTGTAACTTACTAGAAATAGAAAAAAGGGGGAACATCAAGAGTGGCTACTCTACAGCCTCGCATTTCCCCATCCAGACTAGAATTAGATTACCCTTTCTTTTGAAGATAATTTCTTCGCTAAAAGCAACTCCAGTCCCTTATTCTTTTGCCCCAAACCTATTGAACCATTCCTGTTAAATACCAACTTGGGTATCAGCACAGCTCTGTATTGAAAACTATGTGCATCATTCATACTATCTGAAAAGCTGTAGCACTTTGCTCTCAAAGCATTAAACTTAAGTTGGACTATTTTTAATAAACAGTACATCCTCATTGTGGACAGTAGTCAAATTCCCCAACACCTTCTTGTATTCATAATCGATTAAATCAATAATAGTCCATCAACGAATTCCAAATTTTACCTTTTCGTGAATGCTTGAAGAATTAGCTGTTGCTCTTCGTTTACTGTTTATCATATAACATTCCAAAAGGCGCCAGTGCGTGTCACTTTCAACATCCTCGAAGTTCTGATCTGAGACTTCTGTAAAATATAAGAAAACTCAGAAAAAAGAGAGATATGATTCCAAGAGTGAATGTGTCATTTGGCAAAGAAAAACTGTCTGTGTCATGTTGCCAACGGAAATAGCAACTCAGCAATTATACAAAGGACATAAAAATTGGGAATAAACAAAACAATCCAAACAGAAAGACTGCGCATAAAAAGGCAAAATCATTACAGACATAAATATATATAAATTAACACATTTACACAAAAAGATGGCTTCATGAGTTCAATTGTATCGAAACATGTAATAACGAAACCATTATTCTATAACTCTACAAAATTCAAGAACTTGTTTGCTCATGTTATGTAAGTGTACAAGCATAAAGTGAGGCAGAGAGAGGGACAGAATAGCACATCCAATCAGGTAAAGTGGAGAACCTAGTGACTAATAACAAATATTTTTCAGATGGGAAGTCATCCATGGTTACCTTCAGTGCTGGAAACGTAATCCTGGAACCTGTGCTTAGCTGAAGGGAGGTGTTGAGAATTTCTTGCAGATGTATAGGACGTAGTGAGATTTCCTGTCACACATTGCTCCTCTCTGCATTCTCCTAGGCCACCACCTGCAGCCATGATTGGAATTTTGGCTGACGAGAGAGAATGATGAACCCGTGTATTATTTAGAATAAATGGTGAATCAGCAGTGCTTTCCGTCCAAGCTTCATTCCCTTTAAATTTAGCATTCTGATACTGACCATCTCGTACAAACTAATAAGAAAACATTGAAGCAGTGAGAGTCGAGTGGGAAAAGATGAAACATTCCACAATGCTACAGCTCATTAACCTGTCGAGGACAGTTATGAGAGTCCGATCCCATCCGGTAATTTTTCTCTCGCACAAACAAATTATATGAGTAGACAGAATGTTGCAGTTCATTAATAAATGACATTTCCAAAGAATCAAGGTATAAACTGTGTTTTTCATTTGTCCACGGATTCCACTCTGCATGTCGCTCCTGTTTCAAATCAAAACAAGAAGTTCAAATAAAATGTAAACTGGCAATCAAAGAAACTGATACAGACTATAGAAGAACAAAACAAGAGAAATGGGATGCACATGCAATGCACATGGACCTACATGAATATTCTTAGGTCGCTTGCATGTCTTTAGAATAGGGGCCTATCAGGAACTTTGCACCAAGGGAAAATAGAGAAAGATAAGAATACCCATAGAGGAATAAGATAGTTGTCGAATACCAATTTCATTCCTAAGCCTCAGATACTATAAGTACTAATGACTTCTTTAGCGATATCTCATTAATCTGATAACTGAATCATTGACAAAATAAATGATTAAAGATGGGTGATTACCATGACTGCTCATTCCACTATCAAAATCAATATAACTCTTGAAAGATTTAAGACCATAAATGGCTTTTGAGACCAATAACAAATTTCTTTCAAAAAAATTGAAATCTCTTACAAAAGAAGAGAATGCAGTTTGAAAAGGTAGGGTCAACAATATGTCACCCATGTTTCTTTTTGTTCAACGTGTATGCTGACTGCAAGTAGTTTGGTAGTTATTTTCTGTTTATAGTTTTTTCTCCATTTTCTTTCTTTTTTAGGTGAATAAGCACATCAGTTATTTTTTAGAGATTCATGAATAGCAGAAATTTCAAATGCTGGAACTTCTTTGGCTTCGCTAGTGTAAGATTACGCCAGTCCTTTTCTTACACAATGGAGATCATCCATGACTCATATTAGTATCTCATTTGTTTAATGGTTCAAATTTGGATACAGGGAGGAAAGCAATTATCATGACCCCATATTGAAGGAACACGTCCTCCTTTGTTGATACAATTTTGATACCTCTTTCAACTGACTCCTATATAGCAATTGGTCTACTATTAATAGTATAGTAACATCATGGATATTAAACTATGCTTCTTAGATGTTACAATTTGACTCTGTCGTCTTCATGTGGAATGAGTTACATGAACAGTTCCACCAAAGCAATAGACCTACTCTTAGAAATATCTCAAGAATCCCAGAAAGAAAGCCAATATTTAATTCTTTTGAAAACCTTAAAGACTGATGCAAATCTTATGCAACAGACCCATGACTTCTTGAATGGTCAAATCTTGCATCATTCTGCTTCCTTGATCTCTATCAATTGTTAGCAACTAAATGCTTTTCTATGCTTTCAACTTACAGGAGTCTGCACCTACTTTAAGTGAGAATCAAACCAGTAACCCTTTGACATAATATTGCTACATGAAATCCAAACAACATCCTTCTTCGTCCCATATGTTAGATATTGAAGTTGCACATCATGTATGCTCAAATATCCAACAATTTCTAAATAACATATGCTGTTTCACTTGGTTTTGTCGCCCTATTTAATAATTCTCTTGTCCCCATCAAACAAGTTGGCATTGTTAAATTAGCTGAAAATCTTACAATTGAAGATGTTTTGCAGAACATGATGATGAATCTTTATTACATGGCAGTTCAAAATAAGGATGTTTATATGTCGATACTTCAAGGATAGGACAGAAGAGGGAGAATCTTCCACACCTTATAGGTTGATCAAAGAAAATATTAAATGCTACAACAGTTTTCTAACTTTTCAAAATATTAATTGCAAATGGATTTCGTCAATCACAGTTTGAAAAAGCACTTTTAACTAGACATAAAGAATGTTCTTTTCTGACTATATAAGTGTATTTTGATAATGTAATGTTGGTAGGAAATTCTAAAATTAACATTCATTTAAGGAAGAACTGGACAACAAGTTCAAGCTTAAAAATCTAAGGGAATATTAGCTTCGAAGGCATTCCCAAATTACGGACTGTCTTTGGATATTTGGGATGCAAACCAGTCTACACTATGGATTGAGCTAATAAATTTTCAAATGGAATGGAAACTTACAGGCATATGCAACATTCGTTAGAAGATTAATAGGAAAACTGTTGTATCTAACAATAAGCAGGGCAAATATTTTTTTATAATGTCAACTGCTTGAGTTAGTTTCTAGCTTAGCCAAAAACAATTTCTCTTACAGAATTTTGAGATATTTAAAATCAAGATTGCGTCAAGGTTTCGTTTCTTCATCCAATTGAACGGATTTAAAGATATCTTCTTACTCTTTATGCTGACACTACATAGTCACCATATTTATCTTTTTTTTTCAATAGAAAACAACTATTATTCAGATAAATAATTGCTCATAAAACCACCGATCACATACACATTTACTCGTATGTAAATAAATTATGAACTACACAGGATGAACATAAATTGCAGACAAGACGGCGAAAATGCAAGGGTCTGATCTTCCCTTTGTGTTGTTCGCGTCTTTGTCCAGCATCAGAAATTATAAACAAAGTAAAAGAAATGGAGCTAGAGAGCTAGGATTGACACCTGTTCCGCGATCTGAGAACGAAGAGAAGAGACGACGTTTGAGCTATCAAAGCAAGTGGAAGAGTGGACAGAATCGTCCTTTCCGGTTAACTCATTCGGACAATCTCTCAGTGCTACGAGATCCGACATCGGCGCCGGAATATTCAGATAGAGATTGTCTTCCACTCCTCCGATTCTGGAATAGGACAGATGACCAAGCTGAATCAACCAAAAAAATCGTCGCGAAAATGGAGCAAGAAAAACCTTGCCCCGATCCTCCTATGAGAGATGGGGTGGGCTCCACCTGCACGCTTTTACACGTGTATTTCCATTGGTTAGTGCCACGTCAGCTTCAAAATAATATCTCGACGAAATGTCAGCCAGATATTTTTGAAAACTGGGTACGGCGGGACTGCACCGGTCACTGTCAATGAAATTTGGATTTAAAATGAAATTAATTATTAATTACAAAAAACTATTTTAAATGAACGCAATAAACCACAAATAATTCATTATACATGGCACAAGAGTATCAAGTAAAATTATTCAATCCAATCTCAGATTAGTAAGGAAAAAGTAAAGAATTAAAACATATAAAGACAAGGTTGGGGGATGACCGAAATCATTACTACTGTGACATTATCGGTTTTGAATTAAAATTTGACACATTTGATTTTTAAATTCAAAATAAAACTCATTTGTACGAAGCTTGAGAAGATTTTATTTATAAATCATATGGTTTTAATTTTACAATAAAACGTGATGGTGGACTCACATGGGGTGATGTCACCATCATTGTTTCGATTGGAAACATAAGGTGGAACGGAGTGAAAGTGCTGGTGGATTGAGATGGAAGATAACTTTATCAACCATGGGTTGCTCAATAAACAGTCTTAAATAAATAGTGTCTTTTTTAGGTGGGATATTTGGGTGGGTTGGCTCCTCGTCACTAATTAACCGTGTTTTGGAAAAGAGGTTCTAATAATTGAGTTTCCCGTTGGAGTTGGGGGAGATGCCTATTCCTTGCAAAACCCACAAGAAGGATGAGCATTATTCTATGGTTCGAGTTTTAAGCATCTCACACCATGCATGCCTTTTACTCTCGCCCTATTCATGTTCTCGCGTTGCCCATTTCTCCGATCACCTCTCGAATCTCGTGTCACTTTCATACTTTAATAATGTAGATAGTTCTAATCTTAAACATATGCCGAGACTTGTAAATGTGTTTGGCTCACAGTTAGATCGGCAAATATGACAAAAAAAATTGAAGGATTGGATTCAAACAGTGACTCACTAAAATCCAAATAAATTTGACAATCCAACACGAACTTTGCTACCACGACTCACTCATGATTTAACTCGAGTCACCTATAACTACTAAATCGAAGAACCTTTAGCCCATGATTCAACACAAAACTAGACCGAATAAGAGCCCGCCTACTGAATGTGATAGGACCAATAACAAATCTATGAACAATGAATAATTCACGGATTTTAACTTTTAAACCTGTGGGTAGGTTACCGTAAAAAGCCAACCATAACAAGGACTAGTTTTGCCTCACGATACTCACAAGATCGATGAATCAATCGACATCATGACATTGGATTTCGAAACGCATAACAACTCTATGATTTATCGAGTTTAGTAGAGCCAATACAAGGTTGGATGAATCATAATTCATATGCAATTACCTGCACATAACATGAGTTATGGTGCTGCAATTGACAATGAGATCGCTTCAACGTATTCAAACAACAAGAAGTGAAACCAACGAATCCTAATGATATCATAGCATTGGACTAGATCATAATTCATAGACGACTTTTCTAATAAACTATTTATAATAAGAGACAACTGGATGAATCAAATTAAATAATACTAAAAGGATCAATCACACCGCAAATTCAGGAAAACAAATTGCTTTGGTTAAAACTAAATCAGATCTACAAATCTAGAGTTATTTTCAAGTTTATAACGAAAATTTATGACATGTATTGTATGAACACGCGATCAGTATTCGTAATGGTTTACTCCATAAAAAATTGTGGCCAAACTGTAATCTGGAATCGTCAAATCGAAGATTGACGCACCGAGCAAGAAACGATCTTCGCCCACTGCTTTAATTTCGTTTTCACCGTCTGAGAATCTTCACCTTCACGGAAATTAAGAAAGAGGAGAGAAGCTTCAGATTAGGTACTGGAAATGAAGAATAAGTCGTCGTCGAGTTTTAGTGTTTACCTGAATCGAATATAGAGCTAGAGTTTCCGTCGTCGCTCTCGGAGACGATGGAAGAAAAGGACAACGATCTGGACAAGCTGTTGGCGTACCGCTTATTGACGGCGTAGTAGAGTCCCAGGGCAGGGAAGGTATCGGATAGTTTGGAATCAACATCGACTGAATCGAATCCGAAGCCGAGGTCGATGCAAGCTTTAAGCTCGTCCAAATCATCGTCGGAGAGGCTGCCGCCACGGCTGTGTTTTGGCCCCTGGCTTTTCCGTCTACGCCAAATCTCTTCCCGGAGCACGTCGGGGGACCAGGAGTGGTGTTTGAAGAGAGGGCGGTGAGGCGGCGGCGGAGGTAGATCATGAGTTTTAGGCATGAGGCTGAGGACCGGCGATGCCGGCGTGGATCGGAGGCGGGAGGAGGAAAAAGACGAGGTCTTATTGCTTATTGGTTGCCACCTGGAGCTTTATAAAAAGGAAGAGACTTGGAAGCGGCGCCGTGGAAGTGGGACCCACACTCGAATAAGATTTCGCTAATAACACCTGTGTGGGCACGTGAGAAATTCTTGTTACGGGTTACCCCAAGCCAAATTCATCAATTCTCAACCTCACGTGTCGATCCGATAGTATGTCAATAGATAAATCACAGTGATTTAGTGGATTAGAGATTACTATCTTTTACCTGTCATTTACAAAAAACTACTTCACATTGGAGGTAACAACTCTCACATTGTGACCATTAGACCTCAAACCGTGAAACTTGTTACCAGTTATGTCATCTATTAATCAATTGAGCACGCCCGTGTGGTCAGAAATTCTTGTTACTTGATGTTCTCGCAAAGGGGGTCTATGCGTTGGTAGGGGTTAGAAGGGCTTATTTTAGATATTAATCAGTTATATTATAAGACAATTTTTTTTGAATTTTTCATTGGCCATGTTTGACATTAACTTTGGAATTTCTTTATTTAAGTAGAAAATAAAATTGGGTTAAATTAATCATTTGTTTTAAATTTATTGTTGCATTTGATCAGCTATTGTAAGGTGACGTGGGGAGGCTGCTAAGATTGTGATTAAGAGTCAATAAAGGGATTAGCACCGAGTATTTTTTTTTATTCTTTATAATGAATAGAGTTACGTACGCCACTCCATTGACTTTGAATTTTTCTCTCCTAGTAATTATATTTATTTTTAGAATTCCATCAATTAAGATATTGATCCAACCAACAACAATTAGGTAAAATAAATAAATATAATCTGGCTAGTTGAGAGCAGCCACTTCGAATGAGCAATGTTTTAGACTACTATCAGATTGGTTGGATCTTTGCTGTTCGGTTTATTCACAAGAAAATGGTGTCAATGGGGACCGAACCCTGGGGGGCGTGAATCTCATGCAGTACTCTGCTTCTGGATTTCTATAACTACACTACTAATTTTTATTATTAAATGTTCACTTGGAGATGCCATGCGTGGCGGCAGGACATTTCCTCCCAAAACATGAATTTTAAAACTTAATTTATTAAATGATTCTCAACTATTATAAAATAGAAGAGTGTCTAACTTGAGTCTTGAAAAAGACTTAACATTATGGCTATGATATATGGTACTCTAGATTGTAATTTTTATGAGCAGCAATATTTTTATTATGCATAATCCTACTCTAGATTGTAGTATTTTTCATTCTATTTACTTCTAAAATGTTTTAATCATACTATATTCACCCATTTATCTTCTTAAACCAGTCTCTTTTTAGAAACCTCGAATCTACAAAATGAATATTTATATAATTAAGTAATTTTCCAGCATAACAGCGCCCGTGGCCTAATGGATAAGGCGTCTGACTTCTAATCAGGCGATTGTGGGTTCGAATCCCACCGGGCGTGTCTTTTTCACCAAGTTCGGTTCCGATTCGGTCTTCCTCCGGCTCCAGCCCATTCCTACTTCCATTTTTCTTTTCCTCGGTCCTCTTCACTCCTCCTTCAGTGTTAATCCTTTGTTTCCTCTGGATTCTCCCAAAATTTCCATTCCTCTTTCCCCGTATTTCGTCTTTCTTCATTGAATTCTCTTTTTACGCTTCCTCTTCTGGGTGCAGGATCCTAATTTCCGGATTGCCACCGGCTCTCTTGGGTAAGCATCTCTTTTTTTTTCTTCTTTCTTACGTGATTTTTCTTTTTCTCCTTCTTTCGAGTTACGTAGCTTAAATGGTCATTGGGTTCTTCAAATCTTTCTGGAATGATTATGTTTGTGTCTTTGTCGGTTCGATTCTTTGCGATTCTGGGATTATGGGATTTGCTGCCCTATCTTTGACAATTGCGTCTTTGTAGTGCCACCCCGTTCCGAAAATTAAATGAATTTTCCTCTTATATCAACTGCCTCTCTGTTATCGATTCAGCTTACGAGATTCATATCGATATTACCCAATGGGATAAGTATGAGCTTCCTGGAAATCGACACAAATTATTAGTTTACTTGCTCGCATGAAGTTGTGATATTTGACGCGAATTCTATTGCAAGAATATAAATTTTGCTACTGTATGGAGATATGATTCAAGGACTTTTGACTCGCCCTTAGGGGCAAATGATACTAAAATGGAACTACATCTCGAGGTGTGCATTTGTAATACACAGTAGGCTGTAAGTACTTATAATTTTGAACATATTCTGCTGTTTGATCTATAATTCTATATAAAATCATCTCGAGTGTGAAAACCGACCAGTTTGTACAAATAACTGCTTTCAGTTTAGCAACTATTTTGGCAACATATCAACAATTAGGTGTATGATGCAGCCTACATGTCTCCTACTTTGCATGTCTTATCCTATTACTATGTTTTTACTCCTCTAATATTCAGGTACCCTTCCCTGAAGACAAATAATCATATCTAAGGAGACAGATGATGGCTAGGCCAAATATAACAAGGTCAATGGTTTCTTCAGATTGCTCAGATAAAGGGACAGAACTGATGGCAGATTCAAAGGCCAATGCGTGCTGTGCCCCCTCATATCAACTAATCAGAAACACTGCAGATGGTCCTCTGGCAATTCTCTGGGACATTGAAAACTGTCCTGTCCCTAGTGATGTGCGCCCTGAAGATGTTGCTGGCAATATTAGGATGGCTATAAGAGTACACCCTGTGATTAAAGGGGCGGTAATGACTTTGTCTGCATATGGGGACTTTAACGCCTTCCCAAGGCGGCTCAGAGAAGGTTGCCAAAGAACTGGTGTGAAACTCGTTGATGTTCCGAATGGTAGGAAAGATGCTGCCGACAAGGCTATTCTGGTCGATATGTTTCTTTTTGCCCTCGATAACCCTCCACCTTCTTCGATTATGCTTATTTCGGGGGATGTTGATTTTGCTCCAGCACTTCACATCCTTGGTCAACGAGGATACACAGTGATTCTCGTCATTCCTTCTGGGGTAGGCGTTTCATCAGCCCTTAGCAATGCTGGCAAGTTTGTGTGGGATTGGCCTAGCGTGGCTCGTGGGGAAGGATTTGCTCCCTCCATCAAGGCTGTCATGTCTTCTCGAGTAGCAGGTACTTCTGATATATATGGGTATTTTACTGGAGTTAGTATGAATGACAACTTTTACGGCCAGGCAGAAGAAGAAGCCATTGTGTATAGAGGAATCTCACAAAGATATTACAATTCAAGAGATTTCTCAATAGTAACTCAATCTGTCTCTGAGTATAATAGTTCTCCTTATTTGCCTTCAACCTCGAGATCTCATAGTCTCCCGTCTGGTCTAAACGAGGTGTCGAGTTGTCCTATGTCATCAATTGATCACAACGGATGGACTTCGGTGCAACCTGGGGATCTAAATTGTCTGAAGCGCCAGCTGGCAAGGCTGCTAGAACTCTCGGGCGGATGTTTGCCTCTAGTTCGGGTGCCTGCGGAGTACCTAAAGGTTTTCGGAAGGCCCCTTTACGTGGCCGAGTATAGTGTGTTGAAACTCACAAATCTTTTCAAGAAAATGGAAGATTTGTTAGGCATAGAGGGCAAAGGTCCGAAGAAATACGTATATCTTAGAAATTCAAAAGCATGCCCAAGTGCACTGCCGTGGATGCCAGGGAAAAAAGAAAATAAGAAAGGGAAGGAGGTAGCGGAAGAGAATGAAGATGCAGGGTCCTCCGAGGAGTACTCTGACGAAGAAAGAGTAGTTCCAGTGGAACATAGCGGGGGGAATGTTGCAAATTACGAGGCTAATCTGGAAAAGTTCAAGCAGGAGCTGCAAGAGATCCTTGTCAGCTATTCGTGTAGAATATTTCTGGGATATTTCGAGGCAATTTACCTGCAACGCTACAAAAAACAATTAGACTACACACATTTCGGGGAATGTAAGCTGGAAGAGCTGTTTGAGAGAGTGAGGGATGTGGTGGAGGTGCAGGAGGAAGCAGAGAGCAAGAGGAAGTTCGTGGTAGCATTAGGTCTATGAGTTCCTCTAAGTCTCTCGCTCGCTTTCATTGGCCTTTGTTTGGTTGAGTTTTGTAGTAAATGTCATAAGCATAAATGTTTGTGCTTATTCTTGAAAATCATCCTCACCATCTTCTGCAATCTGCATCAGCATATGATGGGGAGTCCAGATGCTAAATATGACACCTCCGAATGAATGCATCAATGATTGTGCTTATTCTTGCTCAACTTGCTTCGATGCTATGTTTCCTTCTAAAGTATGTGGTTTACGTACCACTATGAAAACCACCATCTTTATTTTAAGATGTACCCATCTTAAGAACATACCGAATTGATTGTCAATATCTTCGGCTTAAAATTGGTTTTGTGTGGCTGTAACTTGATTTAGATTGACTGGATTCATTCTATCATTTGCAATTTCAACGCATTTATTATGAATTCGGATAGACTTTGGTTGGTTCTGAAATAAGAGCCAGAATCAGGGTCTACTCCATTGGTACTAAAATAATGCGATACAATTAGTGAAACCCAGATATTCGTTAGTTATAATAATTTATTTAGTAATAAGCGAGTGACCTAACAGGCTAGCTTGCCTCGATTAACAAGTCAGTTTAGTTCGTAAGGCTGATTGTGTTAGAATTGCAAGTCTAGAAAAGTAGGTTGTGCTCGCCCCAATTTTATAAGTAACTAAGACACGAAAATAAGCACGTGTAATGATTGATGTTATTCAGAGGTAAGAATCTGGATGTTTCAACACAACCTCAGAAATTTCACTGGGATTTAGCACATTTTAAACACACTTGGCTCCAGTTTCTGTTTGTTACTAGGAGAAGTCAACTGTGTTGAAAGCAGGAGAGAGAGAAAAACTAGTGGGTGAGAGAGAGAGAGCAGGCGGAATCTGAGGAGGGTGAGGCAGCTGATGGAGGGGCTAAGCTGAGGTCTCCTGGCCTGTTCGGAGAGTCATCCTTTTCAATTATTAGGCACTGGATAGCATTCACGCAAAAACTTGAGGCTTTTCTTCTCCAACCATTACCAGACCCTCTGTCTTCATCTCAGCTCCTGTTAAGGTAACATCCTCATCGCTGCTAAACTCGTCTAATTTTCCTGCCACCATCTTCCTTCTCCAAACAAGTCTGGGATAGCTTCTTTTTCATCCCACGTTCCTCCTTTTTTGTTTCTTAATTTTTGGGTCTTCTCTCTCTTCTCTGGGTTACTAATGTTAGGACAAATCCTACGCTAATTGAGCAGGTAAATCCAAGAGAAAACGTGGTTTGACTGCCATGGCTACAAGACCTGACCTTTGAAAGCATCCAAAGGTCCATTCCATCATAAAAAAAACATTACCTTTCCTCTCCTCCGAAGGTCCTCCCTGCTCTTAATTTCCTTTCCTACAAAATGCCAGCCTTCGTCTCCATCCCAACCTCAATCACTACCACTAACTACCATTTCCCCCTCTCCATTTGTCTTTCGTTGCTGGGTCGAAACGAGCTCCGTCCACCATGGCTTCTCCCTCCGTCTATTTTCTCTCGCCCCCTTTATCCTCTTCTCGAGCGAGCATAAGGGCCTTCGCCTCCCAGGCCGTGACGCCGGCAGAAGCGGCGGCGGAGGAGGTTGGGCAGGCCAGGCTGGAGCCGAGAGTGGAGGAGAGAGAGGGGTACTGGGTGCTGAAGGAGAAGTTCAGAGAGGGTATTAATCCTCAGGAAAAGGTGAAAATAGAGAAAGAGCCGATGAAGCTTTTCATGGAAGGGGGGATCGAAGATCTGGCCAAGTTATCCACGGAAGAAATCGACAAAGCTAAGACTACTAAGGATGATATTGATGTCAGACTGAAATGGCTCGGGCTTTTCCACAGAAGGAAACATCAGTGTAAGTCGACCCCTCATTTCTACATTAATTACTTTCTTCTTTGTTTTCACGATTTCCTTCTGATTTTGATAGAATATAACTGCCGATCTTAAATAAGCTGATAATCTGCTGTCTCGGCTCCTGAATCGATCACTGATTATACATGATTTACTCATCTGTGAATTGGTGATGAGCAGATGGCACATTCATGATGAGGCTGAAGCTGCCAAACGGCGTGACAACAAGTGAACAAACGAGATACTTAGCGAGTGTAATCCGGAAATATGGAAAAGAGGGGTGTGCCGACGTGACGACCAGGCAAAATTGGCAAATCCGGGGAGTGGTGCTTCCGGATGTGCCAGAAATCTTAAAGGGTTTGGTAAAAGTGGGCTTGACGAGCCTGCAAAGTGGTATGGACAATGTTCGGAATCCGGTTGGAAATCCCATTGCTGGAATCGACCCAGACGAAATTGTGGATACCCGACCCTACACCAATCTCCTGTCCCATTTCATCACTGCCAATTCACTGGGGAATCCCACCATCAGTAACTTGTGAGATAACCTTGCATGACATTTTTTCGGCTTTAAGAGTTTGAGCTTATACGTTGAAGTTTTTCAATTTTCGTGGGGGGATTAGTAATTTCATAACAAGTCAGCAAAAAATGAAATGCAACAGGCCGCGAAAATGGAACGTATGCGTGGTGGGGACTCATGATCTCTTTGAGCATCCTCACATCAACGATCTCGCTTACATGCCTGCCGCGAAGAATGGACGGTTTGGATTCAATTTGCTGGTTGGGGGGTTTTTCAGTCCCAAGCGATGTGCAGAGGCAGTCCCACTCGATGCCTGGGTGTTGGGAGACGACGTGATCCCTGTGTGCAAGGCTGTCTTGGAGGCTTACAGGGATCTCGGCTCCAGAGGGAACCGACAAAAGACGAGGATGATGTGGCTAATCGACGAACTCGTATGTTTGTAGTTTAACTTCATCAAATGCTTATTAAGCTACAACTCGATCAATTTCGGGATTTAATGGAGCTTGTTTACACAGGGAATTGAAGGATTCAGGGCAGAAGTGGAGAAGAGAATGCCAGGAAAGGAGCTGGAGAGAGGATCAGAAGAAGATCTAGTTAAAAAACAGTGGGAGAGAAGGGATTATGTGGGAGTGCATCCACAAAAACAAGAAGGTCTCAGCTACGTGGGGCTGCACATTCCAGTCGGCCGAGTCCAAGCAGACGACATGGACGAGCTAGCACGATTGGCCGACCAGTACGGCACGGGTGAACTACGGCTCACAGTCGAACAAAACATCATCCTCCCTAACATCCTAAACTCAAAGCTCCAAGCCTTGCTAGCCGAGCCTCTCCTAAAGAACCGGTTTTCGCCAGAACCGCCTCTTCTGATGAAAGGGCTGGTGGCCTGCACCGGCAACCAGTTCTGCGGGCAGGCGATCATCGAGACGAAGGCGAGGGCTCTGCAGGTGACAGAGGAGGTGGAGAGGCTGGTGTCGGTCAAAAGGCCGATCCGAATGCACTGGACGGGGTGTCCCAATACGTGCGGGCAAGTGCAGGTGGCCGACATTGGGTTCATGGGGTGCATGACGAGGGATGAGAATGGTAAGACTTGTGAAGGAGCCGACGTGTTCTTGGGTGGGAGAATTGGGAGTGATTCGCATTTGGGGGCTGTTTACAAGAAGGGGGTCCCTTGCAAGGACCTGGTGCCACTGGTTGTGGACATTCTCATCACCCACTTTGGAGCTGTTCTTCGAAACACGGAGGAAGAAGATGATTAGTTGTGCAGACGGGCTTTTTATGATTTTCTCATCCTTTTTTCTTTCCTTTTTGGAATTTGGACCAAGGGGAAAACTGCATTACCCAGTGGAAGTAATAGTTGAATCGATCACATAAAATGGCATTTTTGAATAAGAAATATAGTTTTTCATCACGTTAGTCCGGTTTGAATATGAAAATATGAAGAATTATATAAAATATTATAAAATTCTGTAATAGATTAATAATTCTATTTAAATGGTGGAATAAATAACTAATCAATTAATGATTAATGAGTAAATAAAATGAATTAAAAATAAAAGATGAAAGATTTATGATTTAAACAATCCTAAGAAATTGCAGACAAAGTATGAACCAATAATAATCATCTTTCATTCATGTAAATTTGTTAATTCGAATTTGATTGGGTGGTCTGGATCAGTTCTACTCACCATTGCTTATTATTATAGTGGCCAGTGCTTGCTTGGTTCAATTAGTTTATGGTAATATAACTAGTTAAAGAAGCCGCTTCATAATTTTACACATTCTTGATGATTTAAAGTTTTTTTATTTATTTCAAAGATTACTCATGATAACTAAAGCATTGCAGCTAACCCTCAACTCGACCGTGTGCCACCACCGACCACTCTTTCCCGCTCACCCCACCATTTTCACAACTCCATCACCTCCAACATCGCCATCTCACGCAAACCACTCTTGCCCATTAGCGTCCAGTCGCCCAGGAGGAAACATGTCTTAGCCTCGGTGCCGTGTTGGTGTGCCCCTTTGGCCACGCCACACACCATCCTGCACGCCCTACATTACTCTGTGTGCCCATCCCTCGTGCACCCTGCATTGCCCGCACGCTAGCCACCCTCGACATACCCACACGTCTGCCTTGCGGTCCACATCCAAGCCTCCTTGTGTGTGCTTCATTGTCGCGTGAATCCTTGGGTCCCAATCATGACCGTTCAACCATTACGGTCATTGATCACTCCTAACTCTCCTTAACTCCATCATTAAACCTCGATTACTCGGCCATTAACCAACACCATAGCCCCTACCATTATCCCACCTTAACCAAATTTCCTCTAGTTCATCTACCCTCACTCGTCCATCATTAAACCATCTATCCTAGTCTCCCGAATACCTACTCCATTATTCATCTTGATCCCCCCATTAATTACCCTCATTAAACCACACTTCCCCTTAGCCGATTCATCCAACCCGCTCACTAAGTTATCGTAACTCCCAACCCTCCAGCTTTGACCGGGATGTTGGATGAACACGGCTAGCACGTGGGATTGGGGTGTGGAAATGAACGTGTGGGGTGCTCGACAGGCTCACGAGAGGTATGTGGGAACAACGTGCATAGGCACGGGGAGCACAGGGGTAGGTGAATGAGCGAGCAATGTTGGGCGCAGAACAAATGCACGGCTTGATGTGCAACCGGCGCACATCACGGACATGGACCCGACGAGCACGGGAGATTTTACTAACTTAGTTGCTTATTTTGCAGGAAACATAACTTCGGAACTACCGTCCGAGGATGATCGGGAACGACCTAAAGTCTTGATCATGTGGTGTCCGACAACGCCCAGCCACGACACACCCGACGCACCAGCCCATGACACGGCCGGGGCTCTCGACCGAGACACGCCCGGCTCCCAACGGACGCCCCTCGAACCCGACCCGATGACCAATGGAGACACGCTCGTCTGCCTTGCCGAAATCCACTAGGGCTTCGGCCCGATGAAATAAGTGACCGACATGGGAGAACGCTCGATCCAAATCCCCACGGATCAAGTGTTCAACCATGGGCCATATTTTCGGTCACACTTAGTTTATTTATTTTCAGCCAACAATTAGCCTTAGAAAGGAAGAGAAGACAACCCAAGAAGAGGAGCGCTCATTTCATAAGCGAAGGCCCACGAAGGACCGCCTCGGCCGAACATTGACCGACCCTCGGTCAAGCCTTGGCCCACCTTCGGCCCACTAGA
The DNA here is from genome assembly GCA_003255005.1 of Begonia fuchsioides. Classification (NCBI taxonomy): domain Eukaryota; kingdom Viridiplantae; phylum Streptophyta; class Magnoliopsida; order Cucurbitales; family Begoniaceae; genus Begonia; species Begonia fuchsioides. The sequence goes on from QAOC01018801.1 coordinate 192,730, forward strand.
AGACCTTGACCAAATTCCATCGGCCACTTTACTTAAATCCTTAAGTATTTTGGTTACTTGGTCAAGGAAATGACAAGGTTCAAATTGGCACGGACATATCTCTAAATGTCCGAAGATCTTCCATCGGGCGCGCACATGACCGTTCAATCAAGACCACTGGCGAGCCACAAGGGAATTTCATCCATAAAATCCGTGATCAAGTTGTTGAATCTTCAAAGGATCTCCTAGCAACAACCTTGCATAATATCCTCGCGGATCCCACCATATCCGAGATCGGATCAACCACCGGTTCGATCTTTTTCATAGACGCCCGAGCACATTGTGAACCATTGCCGGACATGATGTGCCGTCAATTGATGAGCGGCGCACCGTGGTCGGGAGATAGACGTGCGCGTGACCGGAGGAGACAACGCGTACGGCGGTCGGAAAAATGGGTGGTGCGATTTAAGGATTTATGGTGCGGAAGTATAGTGGGGTGGAAATAAGGGGATTTGAGGATGGGAATAATGGAATGGCTCGGATAAAAACGAAGGTGGTTCGGAGGGTAGTGGATGTACCGGAATCGGAGGGTTTTCGCTCGGGAAATTGGAATGGGAATTCAGAAGGCGTAGTTTTGTGGAGGTGGAGATGGCTCTTTGAACACTTGAACGAATAAGGGTTCAAAGAGGTAGACCTTGCTTGCGTTCGGATATGACGCACCTTTCGCTCGCGAGGGTTGTCGATGGCTTGGCCGGATATGACGCACCGGAGAAGGATCGACGATATGAGGGAATTATCAAAAAGGCTAGAAGCACTTTGTATTGATAAAAATTCACTGAGTTCATTAGAGGCTAAGTGCCTCTTAAATAGACAAAAACATAAAAGGAAAATACTAAATAAGAATTGTAAGCCGTCGATCACGTTGGACGTCTAGGATCGTGAAGGCGCGAATCGGAGAAGGATCTTGAAGGCGCGAATCGGTGATGTGGCGCGAGATTTGTGGGATTGCTTGCTGTTGGTTGTAACCGGGTCCGGGTGATCGGGCGCGTGCGTCGTCATTGCCGGTATGTAGCTGGATCCGGGTGCTCAAGGAATGCGTCAGCGTCGTGGATGGCGCGGCCGGGTCGCGGTCGGGTGCGCGCGCGGGTGGGCGCTGCCAGGTGCGCTGGTGTGCGCTGCCGGGCGCGCGCTAGAAGGAAATCCCGAGATTCTCGGGATTTTCCCGATGTGATTGGGATCACCGAGTTTCATGGGATTTTTCGTGTGCGAATCTTCCCTTATCTCTCTAGTTGATATTTTCCCACTAAATGGCTCCTTCCATAAGATTTTGGCACGGTCGAAAATGCTAAGTGTCTGTGGGCTTCTTCCTTGTTGCTTGGGCTTCGGCCATGATGGATCGCGGGCCTTTAAACTTCGTCTTTCGTGACTTGGGCTGGCTCTTCTTACTCTTCTACGTCTCTAATTGCTGAAAGGAAATGTGGCGCTCGGCCACTTATTGAAGTGGGCCGAGTCCCTTAATGGGACTCGGCGCGGGCCGTGTCGGCTGGCCCGTGTGGCGCTGTCTGGGCGCGGTCCGTGTCGACGCGCGCCGTGGCCGACCCGATGTGGGCGGTCTTGGCGCGTATGGTCCTATCTTGCACCGTGTCCGTTGGCCCGATGTGGGCGGTCTTGGCGCTGTCTTCGGTGTCCGATTCAGGGTGCCACGTGATGCATGTCCTCGGTTGGCTTTGATCAAGCTCCGAGGGTTTCTCCATGATAATGTTCCCTACAAAATGAGCAACCAAGTTAGTATAAAACTCTCGGTCCGATGGGTCCGAGTCTCGTGGCACATCAGGACAACCAAGGAACCAGGCCACGTGACACTTTATGTTGACCACAGAGAGCCTTTTAGAAGCCCTGATCCAAATTTGCTCGAGCCAATCTTTCATGGCTCGAAGATTATTACACTCGGTGCCACCTCTCGGACAACCACCCTTAGTCAAGACTCAAAGCCAACCGTGTCAATCTTCATGGACCGAGCCTAAAGTCAACCGGAGCCTTCCTAAAGCTAATCCAAGGCGTTCAAGTCATCCAAGGGCTTAACTTATCCTTCTTAGCTTTTATCTTTTACGTTTTTAGTATTTAAGTGTAATAGTTACACTTTAATGAGTAAAGAGAATTTTAGAGTAAAATTGTGCATTGCACCTTCTTCCTAACCAGTCGAAGCTCCCTCCGACGTATACTTCTCCGGTGAGTCATATCCGGCCGAGAACGTCAACCCTCTCACGTACGATCGGTGCGTCATATCCGACTGCGGGCGAGGTCTACCAAGGCGAATACTTTGATTACTCAAGTGTTCGACTTGTCCAACTTCATCCTTCATCACTACCATTCCCGAACTCAAAAATCATTCCCCGAGTTATCACCTTCCTCTACTAGCCGATTCACGGCTATCCATAACCATCCGAGCCATTACATTATTTCACCGAGCCATCTCTATTTACATTCGATCATTCCTCATATTTCCCATCACCATTCGCTTCCGCAACCCAACTCTACAATTTGCACGAGCCATTTTCCCGTTTGCCGCACACAACCGTAATCCGAGCCCCGTGTGCACGCATTCTTCCGATAAAGGTGCGCCGACCCGCAATGAAGGCACATCAGGGCTCGTACATGGTGAATGCCAAAGGGACATGAGTGGAGGGCTACGAGTAAAAGTCACAATCTGATGCATGCATTAACCTCTTGTTAGCTTTAAAAGGTTTTAAAGCAATCAATTATTTT
>QAOC01018811.1:0-16589 GCA_003255005.1 Begonia fuchsioides
AGGTTGATTGTATGAAGGTTGCTTTGTAACTAAATAATGTTTGACTTTGTTGTCTTGCTTAGTAACTAAATAACGTTTGACTTTGTTGTGTTGCTTTCCTATTCATAGTTTTAGTTCATTCAAATATAGACTGTTGAAATTTATGTCAATATCACATATGAACTGTAAAAGCCCAAATTATTATCAGGTTGTTTTCACAAAAGGGGGAAATCCCATGATTCTCTCCCTCTCTCTTTATCTCTCTCTCCCTCTCCACAATGTATTAAGAAGTTCTTGCTAGGGTTAGACAAGAAATTGCTCAAACTCTCTATCGTAAAAGTCTCATCCCTTCATAAGTTTGATTCCCGTTGAGAATTTGTTTTTTTTTCTTCTCATTCTTCTCCCAAGAGAGAGATCAAATAGCTTCTACGATCATCATTATTAGGTCGGTGATGCAACTAGCTGTTGAAGTTGCACGGATTGAGTTTACTTTGACCTTCAACAACAAAAAAACTTTAGATTTATTGCAAGGGAATGAAAATTCCAAAACTATAGAGTTTGTAGAGCAAACTTATCTTGAAACTTTAAGGTTTGTAATGTAGTTTTGTTGAGATTCAGATTTAGTTTTTTGAACTTTATTAAATGAATGTTATTTGAATGTCTCGATTGGAACTAAATAATTATTAGTAATAAGTCTTCTGTTGTTTATTAAATTTAGATTCAAGAAAAAAATGACTGTGAGATTTGCTCTATTTTGAGTATAAGTCTTCCGTTTTTTACTAAATTTGGATTTAAGTGAAAAATTATTGTAAGATCCTCTCTATTTTTGGTCGGATATTTACCAATTTGTCGTGGACTCCTTTTGGGTCGTGACAAAATTTTGGTATCAAAGCCCAAGTTTCCAAAGTTAAAAAAAGACCTTCACAAAAAGGACAGCGTTATAGAAATATAATATTATAGAATAGTTTATGGAAATTCATATAACAAAATTTTAAAATTTCTTTAAGATTGTAAATGCCTCAAAGAAGAACTCCTCAAAATTGAACACCTGATTATCACCTTGTCGGAAAACAACCCATTATCTCCACCAGATAATTATTCTCTAGAGATTTCTAGCATACTTCTATCATCTTTTCAAAAAAAATATTGCAAATCTAATCATATATTCCGTTGGAACTCCAATATTAGTTAAGTTCTTATGTATTATCCTCAACCAATTTTCTGCTTCTTGAGGGTTGCAACACCCGCAAATATCGGTGGTTTTAAGCATCTGAGTTCCATATAAAGTTCATTTGACGTATTTCTGGTGGAGATAATTAAATGTAAACAGTTTGAGAGGATATTCAGAGATAATAATTGTAATGTTGGACACTGTCAAAATATGATCACAGCAAAGGTCGAAGTTTTGTTAGCATGGAAAGCACAAAAAATATTACATAAGTATGTAGTTTCATGGCATTGGCTAGTTATTATCATCGATTTGTAGAAAATTTCTCATCAATTGCTATGCCACTAATTTAAGCAAAAAATATCAAATAGCTTTTAATGAAATCAAAGAGAAATTAACTACTGCCCCAGTCTTAACAGTACTTGATGAAAATTTATCTTATGACGTATACACTGATTCCTCAGGAGTCGGTTTGGATTGTGTATTAACGTAATAGAATAAATAAAGTGATAGCTTATGCATCCCAAAAATTAAAGAATCGTGAGAGAAATTTTCCGGTTCATGACTAAGAATCGGTTGCCATTATTTTTGCATTGAAAATTTGGAGAAGTTATATATATGGCGCCAAGTTTGAGATATTTTCTGATCACAAGAGTTTAAAGTATTTATTTACACTACGAGATTTAAATCATTGTCAACGCATTTGATGAACTATTTGGGCAATTATGATTTTATTTTAGAATATCATTCCGGCAAAGAAAATGTTAAAGCAAATGCCCTCAGCCGTTATCCAAGTGGGTCTCTAACTGGATGAGGTGTTTAACAATCAAAAACTACGAGCTGCAAATTTAAGAGAATAACCAAGTGATCCAAGTATTTAATCTTACTGTTACACCTACTCTATTGCAGCGCGTCAAGGAAATACAACATTAGATGGAGTTAAAAGAAAGATTTGATAAAATCCAAAATGGTGAAGAATTTGAGGATTGGTAAGTTAGATAAATCACTTATCATTGGTGGAATTTGTCTATAACAATAGCTATTAGACTAGCATAGGACTTTTACCTTATAAAAAATTATATGGGAGACCATATAGATCTTCTTTATGCTAGGCTAAATATGGGGAGAACATTACTCTTGGACCAGATATTATTAAAGAGACTACTGATAAAGTTTAAGTTATTAAAGAGCAATTAAAAAGTGTTCAAAGTCAACAAAAGAGCTACAAGGATCTATTCAAAAGAGAAGTTGAGTATGAATCTAGAGATTTTTATTCTTGGAAGTTAAATTATGCCCATCTTCTTTTGTTTTTAGTGTGGGTATGTATGTATGTATGAAAGTAATAGTTTGTATTTACTATTACGTATGTTAGGTGTAATAGTATTTACTATTACAGTCTGTTAGGTGTAACAGTACCGGTAGGTGTAATAGTAGTCTATTACCGGTAGCTGTAATAGTAGTTGTTAGGTGTAATAGTGAATCACTATTACACTCTTGTCTATAAAGGGAGTGCCACCCTTGTTGGTACACATCACTTGTTTATACAACGAATCCTTTACTATCTCTCAGAGCTCTCACTCTTCTCTCTCTAAGCCTCTCTCCCTCTGGTCTCTCCCCTGTCTCCTCCGTTCCTCCTTCCCTAAGTCCTCAGCTCACTTGGCGTAAGCAGGGCCCGACTGCATCTGGTATCAGAGCCATTACAATGGTAGGCTAAGAGATAAGGTGTGGTGAGGTACGATCTAAGCTTTCTCTTAGTATTGGGTGAATTATGAGAAGCAGAATTAAACTTTTTTGAGTTCATACCTTCGAACTGAAATCTTTGGCCGAAGATGCGAAATACGTTTTCAGTTTTCATAGCTGCTTGATAATCTCTCAAGTGTTGCGAATGTGGTACGGGAGACAATAAGTGATTTTTGAACCCACTAGTCGCAATTGGGTAGCTCGTTGAAGCCGAGGAGGCCTGTTAGAGCATATGCTCTGGTATTGTTGACTCGGGGGAGAAAATCACAACAAGTCTCTTTAAACTTCAGTAAATCGTTAACTGGATGAGATTTCTTACAGTTATGTTTTCTGTTCAACAATACTTGCATCTTTGCACTTTGATTTTGTTTAAAGATAGGTATTCAAAGGAATTTACTTCTTTTGTTTATACGCGGACTACCACATTATTCAATTCTTCTCATGAGTCTTTCAATACTTTGAGTAGATCCTTAGATTTTACCAAAAATCCTCACCTCTCACTTCTTTCCCTACTATTTAATTTGTTTTTGGCTAATATTTAATTGCATAAGACTAATGTCTTCAATTGCTTCTTCATCCTCTTTTAATATAAAGAACTCTTCAATGGAAGAATATGAAATTCATAATCAATTAAACAAATGGTCAATACCGACCATTAAACCGAAAACAATTTACCAAATAGGTATGTTTAATCTTAAGGCAAAAATGGTAATTAAAACCATGGAGCAAACAATTTTCTTAGAAAATAATGATGAGAGTTTAAATTTAATAAAAATTCAAGATTTAATCTCTTATAAAAATAATTATAAATTTGTTCACATAGGCTGTGTTCAAATCGCGTTTAAACCCCTAACTTTGTTAGGAATGAACGCCTGTATCCAGGCAACTCTTAGAGATGTCAGGTGTCTAGATTGGACGCCCTCCCTAATGGGAGTAATAGAAACTAGTCTGTGTCACAGACCAGTTTACTTTAATCTGTATCCTAATTTAACTTCTCTTACAAATAGAAACATAGGAAAATATTTAAACCTTAGAATTTTAACTAAAGGTTATAATTTTGAATACGGATCTGAAACCGTAGGCATAATTTATCTAATTTATTATAAGGTAATGAATACCTTAGCACCTCAAATAAAAGAAATTAGTCCTTTAAGAAAAACTTTATTAATAGATACAAATTTAACTACGTCAAATGTAGCAGCCCCTAGGCTAATAACTTTGGATGAAATTGAATTTCCTTAGAATTGGGTCATTAATAATGTTGTTCCATTAAAACCCAAATCTAATTATCTCATAGTAGAAATCTTAGAATCTTCTGACGGAAACGTCAATATCAATTTCAATAGACCATTATTAAGGTCTTATTCCTCTAATAAGATACCATATTCGGTATCTATTCCAGAGTCATCTAGGCACTCTTCGNTAAGCAAAATAATTTTACAAATCTTTCCTTACAAATAGTAGGAAAACAATTAACTAGAATCGAGGATAATTTAGAATCTATTAAATTAGAATCTAATCCTAAAACTTATCCAACTAGGAGTGAGACAAATATTCAACCTCCACTTCCAGTAAATAATTTTAAATTAGCCCATAATGCTAATAGAAATATTATCAAAGAAATCAATTTTAGACTTCATCAGATAGAACTTTCTGAACAATTTAATAAATATATGTCTAATAAGACATCTCTTGATGTTATTAATAAAACATCTTCTATTCCTCTAGAAGACAATTTAGATAAAATTACTCTATCTAAGGAAGATAATAAATCTCAGATACTGAAAAAATATCTGCCGAAAAAGAAAATGATTATGAATCGGTTAATATTCTTAATAAACCAAGTTCTAGTAAAAATCTTCTAGAAAATACTTCTTCAGATTATTCGTCCTCAGAAGAGGATACAGAAACTCAAATTGTAATAAATGTTATTAATAAAGAAGTTCATCAAATCTCTGATAAGGACTCTAATAACGATAATAAGAAAATTCGTCGTAAAAGGTCTAAAAACTTCAATCCAGGGTACAAACCAAAAAGACGAAGAAATAATAAACATAAAAAATATCGTATCAAAACTATTATATGTCATAAATGCAATAAGGAGGGTCATTACTCTAATCATTGTAGAGCTCAGCGTAAGAAAAATAAAAAAAAAGGATGAAAATTTATTCATTCAAAACTCCACCAAATTCTTCCCCTAAAAATTTAGAAGAAGAAATTTATATGCTTCAAATGCAAAAGATAAATATATTCCTGATCATAGTTCAGAAAATACTATTCTGAAAACTTTTGACATAAATACTTTAACTAGTCAATTAACTAATAAATTAGAAATTCAACCATTTTCATCTTTGGTTACAATAAAAACCTTAAAATCGAAAATCAATTTATTAAAAGATGAAATATCGCAAATAAAAAATAATAATTTTTCTATTCAGACAATGATTAATTTCTCAGGAGATAACAGTCAAATTTTATCTCAGCTTAAGATTGTCCAAAATAATAATCAAAATCTAACTCAATGGTTTATAAAAATAACTATTGTTATTCGAAAAGAATATTCAATCACCAATATTCCTACTTTAATAGACTCCGAAGCTGATTTAAATTGTATTCAGGAAGGCTTAGTGCCTACTCAATATTTTGAGAGGTCTTCTCAAACTCTTTCCAATGCAAGTGGAAAGAAGATGCTTATTAATTTTAAGCTAAGTAATACTTTCATTTGCAATAATGGAATTTGCATACCTAATAATTTTGTTTTAATCAAAAACTTATCTCAAATGATCATTTTGGGAATTGCTTTCATATCCCAAACTTTCCCATGGAGTAAATTAGACTCTTTTGGTTTTCATGGCCACTATAACGGTCAGACAATTATTTTTGAATTTATTCCTAGTCAAAATAAGATGACTAGTACGAATGTTGTTAGTAATAAAGAGCAACAAATAAATTTGTTAAAAAATGAAATAGCATATTTGTCAATTGACGAAGAATTAAAAAATCATAAAATCAGAGATCTTATCTCTGCTTTACAAAAGGATTTCACTTCTGAAATCTGCAATAATATTCCAAATGCTTTTTGGAATAGAAAACAACATATTGTTTCTCTTCCATATAATGATGATTTTTCGGACAAATTAATTCCAACAAAATCAAGACCCAGTCAGATGAAACCTGACCTTCTACTTTTTTGTAAAAAAGAAATAGAAGACTTATTAGTCAAAGGTTTCATTCGAAAATCTTACTCCCCATGGAGTTGTACAGCGTTCTATGTTAATAACGCTGCTGAAAAGGAGCGAGGTACTCCAAGGTTAGTAATTAATTATAAACCTTTAAATGATTGCCTCAAATGGATTCGATATCCAATCCCTAATAAAAAAGATCTTCTAGATCGTCTTTATGAAGCAAAGATATTTTCAAAATTTTATTTAAAATCAGGTTATTGGCAGATTCAAATTACTGAATCTGATAAATATAAAACTGCTTTTACTGTTCCTTTCGGACATTACGAGTGGAATGTTATTCCCTTTGGGTTAAAAAATGCCCCTTCGGAATTTCAAAATATAATGAATGAGATATTTAATCCTTATTCAGATTTTATAATTGTTTACATTGATGATATTTTAGTATTTTCTAAAAATATTAGTCAACATTTTAAGCATTTGAAGTGTTTAAAAAATATTGTTAAAAAAATGGTTTAGTAATTTCTGAACCAAAAATGAAGTTATTTCAGACCTCTATTAGATTTCTAGGTCATAATATTAATAAGGGAACTATTATCCCTATCAATAGAAGTATTGAGTTTGCATCTAAATTTCCAGATGAAATTCTAGAAAAAACCCAATTACAAAGATTTTTGGGAAGCCTTAATTACTTGGCTGACTTTTATAAAAATCTTTCATCGGATACTTCAATTCTGTATGATAGATTAGAGAAAAATCCTCCTGCATGGACGGAAAAGCATAGTTCTATAATCAGATTAATTAAAGCTAACATCAAAGAATTGTCTTGCTTAAATCTAGCAAATCCTGATTATTTCAAAATTGTTGAAACTGATGCTTCAAATTTAGGTTTTGGAGGAATCCTTAAACATCTAAATCCTACTTCTAAAAAAGAAGAATTAATTAGGTTCCACTCTGGAACATGGCGAAACACTCAAATAAATTATTCTATAGTTAAAAAAGAAATTTTGGCTGTTGTCAAATGTATCATCAAATTTCAAGATGATTTATTAAATAAAAAATTTCTTTTGCGAATCGATTGTTCCGCAAGCAAACAGATTTTAAAAAAGGATGTCAAAAAATTTATCATCCAAACAAATTTTTGCTAGATGGCAAGCCGAATTATCTGCCTTTGATTTTGAAATTGAATATATTAAAGGTAGCAATAATTCTTTACCTGATTTTCTTTCTAGTGAATTTTTACAGAATGATTAATCAGGAAAAAGACAACAGAAGGGCAATATCTAAATTCCCTTCCAATTCAGGTAGTGATCAAGGCCGAGCAATGTCTCGCAGCTCCTCTCATCCCAATAAAGGAAAGCTTTTTTGAATTAGCTTTTTAATTTCATCAAAAGGATTATTTAATGGCAGATTAATTGGAGCACTTATTGGTGTTGTTGCAGCTGTAAACTGATTAACCGTTTCAATAATTTCTGCTACGTTTTCATCAACGGTATCATATTTGGACCACCATCTGGAATGGAAAGTCCTAAGAATTGCTGGAAGACCAATTCAGTCAACTCCTTTTTTCACTTCCCATTTGAAGATCCAGGGAAGGCTAAATTTAGAGAAAACAGCAAGGTATCATAACCAAGAAAATTGCGCTTCTTTAAAATTGGATTAGCGCTGGTCCATGAATTAAAAGCCGAGAGAATTGGATCCGGCAGAATGAATATTTGTGGAGCATATTTCTCCCACCAGGAAAAGAACCAATTTGGCACTTTATGCGTATTTGCATCAAAACATATTTTGAGAAACCATGTATGCTTGAACTGAGCATTCTAATAAAGAAATGCTTGATTCCAAGCTTCTACATAGTCCCAATAATTGTAAGCTTCCCGAGCTTAATTTGCAGGATTTATTAACATCAAATCCCCACATTGAGGGAGGAAGCACCTTTTGAATTAGTGCTTTGCTATAGCTGATGCTGGAATTTCCAGAGAAATTATGATGGATGTCCATCGATTCTGATTCTGTGAGGATTGCCTCATAATATAACCGATTCTTGCCATTGGCATAAGAAAAATTATTGGAATCAAGATAGTATTGCTTGATTCTCCACGGGTCCACAATATCCTTGTGGTGATCCGATTCAATTGTGAGGAAATATTCAACCCCTTTATTTTCGAGGAAATTTGGTTCTGTAATTAGAACCTTTTTATATTGATCAGCTTTATTAGCTGGAAAATTCCCTTTACTCCTTTCTTTTGTATTTTCTTGACTTTATGGTTATATATTCGCCATAAGTCAATTTCTTCCGTATTAGGAAGTGAAGGAAAATTGGGCATTCCTCACCCACGACCACGGCTACGATTAGCCATCCTGCAAGAATATATAACATTAATATGTTGATCCGCAATGGTTTTACTAGTCATATTTATTTGACTAGGAATAAAATCGAAAATAATCGGCTGACCTTTATAGTGGCCATGAAAACCAGAAGAGTCTAATTTACTCCATGGGAAAGTTTGGGATATAAAATGCGTTCCCAAAATTACTTGTTGAGACAAGTTTTTTTATTAAAACGAAATTAGTAGGTATGAAAATTTCATTATGGCAAATTAAAGTATTACTTAATTTAAAATTTATCAGCATTTTCTTTCCACTTGCATTGGAAAGATTTTGAGAAGATTTCTCAAAATATTGAGTAGGCACTAAGCCTTCCTGAATGCAATTTAAATCGGCACCTGTGTCTATTAGGGCCGGAATATTTTTTATTGAATATTCTTTATTGATAACAATAGTTATTTGAATAAACCATTTTGTTGGTTTTTTATCTTTTAATACAGTAAGAAACACATTAGAGTCTATATTTTTGTTATTTTCTGAGGAAATTATTACCTCCCTGAACTTTTGTTCTAGCTTAAGATTGCTTTCTTGCAAATAAAACACATCTGTTTTTAATTGAAAATTTTCATTTTTAATTAGGTTAATTTCACCTTTTAAATCATTAATCGTAATCGATGATGTAGGGATTCTATTTTCTAATCTATGAAAGACTTCTTTTAGAGTATATGCTTCCTGAATTGGAGGCGGATTATGAAGAATATTTTTATTATTATTATCTAGATATTTTTCTAGCAGTTTTCTTTTAATAGTTGGATCTGTAATTTGATCCATCAAGTCTAAATATTCTGTCTGATCGTTAGTTAAGACATTGATTGATAAACCATTCATTTCTATAATGACTTTATAATAGTCATAAGATTTTTCTAAACTATTATTTTCAGAATTGATTAAATTACAATTACAATCCTCTTTTATTAAGGATTCAGAATCAGACGAAGAATATTCATCTTCCTCTTCTGAACTTTCTTCTTCACAAGATGAATTTAACAATAATTTTGTTAATTGGATTTTTAAACCTTCATCTAAATTAAGGTTATTTAACTTCTTTTGCATTTTGCAATTATTTGAATAGTGCCCTATTTTACCACATTTATAACACGTAATAGATTTTTTATTAAAATCTTGATGATTGTGTTTTCTAAATCTTTTAGATTTATAATCTGGATTAAATTTTCTATTAGAAGATTTATTTTGAGGAACTATGTCTTTATATCTAGTTTTCTTTTTATGGTATTTTCTTTCTTTATAATTTCTTTCTTTAGAAATTTTATTAGGATAATTAATTTTTTCATTGTTATTAAATGCGAATTGATCGCAGAATTCTCCTAGTTCGTATTTACCGGAGATTTTTTGTTTTTTCATTTGATATTTTGATTTAATATCATTACATAGGGATAATCCTTCTTGGATTATTGTTCCTATTAATTGACCATAAGTATTCTGATGGTAGGAAATATTAATACCATCATTTTTATCCCTAAGAGCTTTTCTAACTCTTTCGGCAAATAAATTTGGTAAGCCATCGATAAATTTAGCTTTCCAATGGTCACTATTACCATCAGTTCGTTGCATTACTTTAGTGAAAAATACGTCTTTATACCATCTAAAATGGGTTAGAGACAGACATCTTAAATTTTTTAGTAATTGCCTACTTATCTATTTTTGATTTTGCCAATTACCGGAAAATGAAGAATTATAGTTTGAACTAGAGTATAAACTACATCTTCATGAAAAGTAGAAGTTTGATCTTCTAGCTTAATTATTTTTTGAGCAGAGAGAATTTCTGCTCTTTGAGATTCAGTGAGGATTTTATCCCACCAACCTTTAAAGGTTCCTGTGAAATCAAACCAGGCGTGTTAGAGCATATGCCCTGGTATTGTTGACTCGGGGGAGAAAATCACAACAAGTCTCTTTAAACTTCAGTAAATCGTTAACTGGATGAGATTTCTTACAGTTATGTTTTCTGTTCAACAATACTTGCATCTTTGCACTTTGATTTTGTTTAAAGATAGGTATTCAAAGGAATTTACTTCTTTTGTTTATACGCGGACTACCACATTATTCAATTCTTCTCATGAGTCTTTCAATACTTTGAGTAGATCCTTAGATTTTACCAAAAATCCTCACCTCTCACTTCTTTCCCTACTATTTAATTTGTTTTTGGCTTTAATATTTAATTGCATAAGACTAATGTCTTCAATTGCTTCTTCATCGTCTTTTAATATAAAGAACTCTTCAATGGAAGAATATGAAATTCATAATCAATTAAACAAATGGTCAATACCGACCATTAAACCGTAAACAATTTACCAAATAGGTATGTTTAATCTTAAGGCAAAAATGGTAATTAAAACCATGGAGCAAACAATTTGCTTAGAAAATAATAATGACAGTTTAAATTTAATAAAAATTCAAGATTTAATCTCTTATAAAAATAATTATAAATTTGTTCACATAGGCTGTGTTCAAATCGCGTTTAAACCCCTAACTTTGTTAGGAATGAACGCATGTATCCAGGCAACTCTTAGAGATGCCAGGTGTCTAGATTGGACGCCTTCCCTAATGGGAGTAATAGAAACTAGTCTGTGTCACAGACCAGTTTACTTTAATCTGTATCTTAATTTAACTCTATCTCTTACAGATAGAAACATAGGAAAATATTTAAACCTTAGAATTTTAACTAAAGGTTATAATTTTGAATACGGATCTGAAACCGTAGGCATAATTTATCTAATTTATTATAAGGTAATGAATACCTTAGCACCTCAAATAAAAGAAATTAGTCCTTTAAGAAAAACTTTATTAATAGATACAAATTTAACTACGTCAAATGTAGCAGCCCCTAGGCTAATAACTTTGGATGAAATTGAATTTCCTTAGAATTGGGTCATTAATAATGTTGTTCCATTAAAACCCAAATCTAATTATCTCATAGTAGAAATCTTAGAATCTTCTGACGGAAACGTCAATATCAATTTCAATAGACCATTATTAAGGTCTTATTCCTCTAATAAGATACCATATTCGGTATCTATTCCAGAGTCATCTAGGCACTCTTCGAGCAACCAAAATGATTCATCCTTTAATTTCAAAGGAAATAAGTTAAGCAAAAATTTAAAAGATTTAGAAGATTTAGAAGATAGATCTTCCGAATTAAATAATAAATTAGAAGGTATTGAATTATCTACCAATCAAATACCTCATGGAATTTATAGAGAAAATAATTCTCCAACTAAAAGCGAAATTAATAATTTCAACCTTTAAAATTTTATGGATTTTACAATTGATAAACCCTTTCTCAATAAAGAACTTAATAGCCCTAAAAATGAAATTTTTAGGAATTGGTTTTTTAAGAAATTTAATAAATTTCAATTAGAAAATTTTAAGCAAGAATATTATGCTTACTTAATGATTAAAAAAGAGCAAATTCACTTTGTAGATTGGTTCAGTGATGATTATGGTCACTATTTTAATGGAGAAGATAAACCCGCAATTTTGGTTTTAAATTCTTTAATTAGAAATTGGATGACTGTAGATGGAAGATCAATAGAATCTCAATATCCTCCATCCGAACCAATAAAATTAATATCCCCAGCTTCATCATCTAGTAACAATAAAGAATTTGAAGCTACTGCCTATGTAAAGAGTAATGATCAATTACATAAGCAAAATAATTTTACAAATCTTTCCTTACAAATAGTAGGAAAACAATTAACTAGAATCGAGGATAATTTAGAATATATTAAATTAGAATCTAATCCTAAAACTTATCCAACTAGGAGTGAGACAAATATTCAACCTCCATTTCCAGTAAATAATTTTAAATTAGCCCATAATGCTAAAAGTGATATCTTTGAAGAAATCCGTAAAAGACTTCATCAATTAGACTTAGCAGAGAAAAAATCTCTAAATGTTGTTAATAAAACAACTTTAAAAGAATCCTTAGGTTCTTGGGAAGATTCAAAACAACAAATTAGTGTTGTTAATCAAGCTTCTTCTTCTAAGATAGAAGAATGTTCATCTTCCGATAACGACTCGGAAAATGAAATAAATAATGATATCATTAAAACTCAACAAGTGTTTGAGAAAATACAGAATGATAATTCAACCAATAAAGAAATTCAAATTAATAAAATTGGATTCTCAAAAGAATCTCAACGTAATTGGGATGGTCTGCTTAGTAAATTTTACTATCAACGTCCAACCCCGGTTGATCTTCTTTATGAAGAAGATTCTTTTCAATCTCAAAAATCGTATCATGGTAAAACCATATACGAATGGAATATAGATGGAAAATCTGAATATCAGATTTTCGAATTAATATATCAAATAATGATGTATAGCACCGTTTGTAAACAATACGGTAATAGTGATAAACAAGTAGCTATTTTCATAACTACTGGTTTCACAGGAACCCTTAAAGGTTGGTGGGATAATATCCTCACTGAATCTCAAAGAGCAGAAATTCTCTCTGCTCAAAAAATAATTAAGCTAAAAGATCAAACTTCTACTTTTCATGAAGATGTAGTTTATACTCTAGTTCAAACTATAATTCTTCATTTTGTCGGTAATTGGAAAAATCAAAAAGAGATAAGTAGGCAATTACTACAAAATTTAAGATGTCCGTCTCTAACCCATTTTAGATGGTATAAAGTAGATTGTATGAATTTGGTAACTTTGTTCAGTAGAATTTGGACGGCTAAGTGTAAGGTCAATATATCAACTGAACAAGGTTGGTTGCATGAATTTAAAAAATAAGGAATCTTTCTTAATGACTGCATAACGTTTAATGGTCAGGGTTCATATTTTAGGGTTCAGGGTTCAAGGTTTATAGGTCAGGGTTTAAGAGTTAGCGTTCAAGGTTTATAGGTCAGGATTTATGGCTTATAGGTTAGGGTTAAGGATCAGAATTCAGTGTTAAGGGTTCACATATAGAGTTTAGTGTTTTGGGTTTTGGGTTTAGGGTTCAAGGATTAGGGGTCAAGATTAAAGGTCTGGTGTTCAAGATTTAGGGATCAGGGTTCAAGGTTCAGTATTAAGGGTTTGAGGTTTATGGTTCAGGGGTCAGGGTATAGGGTTACCCTAGACTGTTGAACCCTTGAACCTAAAACACTGAACATTGAACTTTAGAACCCTCAATCCTAAACATTAAAACCCTAAAATCGTGGAACCATTGAACCCTGAGCTCTGAACCCTGGAACCCTTGAACCTTGATCGTGAACCCTTGAATCCTAAATCTTGAACCTTGAACCCTTGAACCTAGAACCCTGGAACCCTAAACGCCAAACTTTGGACTCTAGAACCCTTTAAACTCTCAACCCTAAGCTATAAACCTTGAAACCCTTGAACCCTAGAACCCTGAATCCTGTAAATGTGAACCTTGGAATCCTTAACCCTGAATCTTGGAACCCTAGACCCTGATCATTGGAACCCTGGACCCTGAACCGTAAAACCTTGAACCTTGGAACAATGAACCCTAGAACCTTGGATCCCTAAACCCTAAATCCTAAACCCTAACTAAAACTTGGAACCTTAAACTTTGGATCCCTGATCAACTAAATTGTGGAACCGTGGAAACCTGAACCCTTAACCATAAAACCATAAACACTTAAACCTAAACCCTGAAATCCAAGAACCATGAACCCATAAACCTTGAACTTTAGATCCTAAAACCCTGAAACCCTTGAACAAATTGAACATCAAACCCTGAAACACAAGAACCCTAGAACCATGAAACCCTGAACCTTAAACCTTGGAACCATGGACCTTTGAACCCTCGAACCCTAAACCCAAGAAACTTGGAACTCTGAACCATGGAACCCCGAACCCTATAACCTCTAGCCCTAGAACCCTTAACCTTGAACCCTGGAACCCTGAACCTTGGAACCTGAAGCCTAAACCTTGGGACCCTTAAACCCTTGAACTCATCACCCTAAAAAACCTGAACCCAGAACCATGGAACCTTATAACCCAGAACCCTGGAACCTTAGAACACTAAACCCTATAACTTTGAACCCTACACCTTGAAACCCTGAACCTTGAACCTTGAACACTGAACCATCGAACTGTGGAACCCTGATACCTTGAACCCATGAGCTATAAATCTGTAACACTTGAACCCAGAACCCTATAACCTTCAACCCTAAACTCTAGACCCAAGAAGCCGTTGAATCCTTAACCCTAAACTTCATACCCTAAAACCCTTTAACCCTAGAACCCTGAACTCTGAACCCTAAACCTTGGAACCCTCAACCCTAATTGTGGAACCTAGAACCATGGAACAATAAACCCTTAAACTTGAACCTCAGAACCTTAAACCGTAGAACCCTAAACCTCAAAAAACCAAATCGTATAATGTTGAACCCCAAACAATTGAAACATGAGCCTTGGAACCCTGAACCCTCAACCCTTAAACCCAAAACCCTGAAACCTTAGCCCTAGAATCTTGAACCCTAGAACCCTTAACTCTTAACCTTGGAACCCTCAAACCCTTAACACTTAACTCTAAACCTTAAACCTTAAACCTTGGAATCCTTGGAACCTTGAAACCTTGCAACCTTTAAACCTTTAAACCTTGAACTCTGAACTCGACACCAAACCTCATACCCTAAACCATGAACCCTTGAACCCTCAACCCTCAACCCTCAACCCTGAAACAAAAAACCTTGGAACCCTAGAACCTTGGATTCCTAGAACGCGGAACCCAGAACCCTAAAACCCTGAACCCTGAATCCTAAACCTTGAACCTTGAAACCCCAAAACCTTAGAACCCTTGAACCTTGAACCCTAGAACCCTATAACCTTTAACCCTAAACCTTGAATCCTAAACCTTGGAAACCTAGAAACCTAAACTCCAAAACCTCGAATCCTAGAACTATGAAGCTTGATTCCTAGAACCCTAAATCCTAGAACTATGAACCTGAACCCTATAACTCTAAACCTTTAAACCCTAAACCCTAGAATTTTTGAACCCTGGAACTCTAGACCCGTGAACCTTGAACCCTGAAACCCTGAACTTGTAACCCTAAATCATGGAAGCCTAGAACCCTAGAAATCTAGAACCTAGAATGCTAAACCCTTAAACCCTGAACCTTGGACACTAGATCCCTGTAACACTAGAAACCTAGAACATTGAACTATTGAACGTTGAAACTTGAACCTTGAACCTTGTACCGTAGACCCATTGAATGCGCAACCCTGAACCCTTGAAACCTTGAACTCTAAACCATTAATCCTTCAACCTTTGAACCTTGGAACCCTAAATCCTCAACCCTTGAAAACTAGATTATTAGAACCCTAATCTCTGAAACTTAAATGCTAGAACCCCAAACACTGTATGCTAGAACCTTGGAGCCATGAACCTTGGAACCCTGGAACCCTTTGACCCTAGAACCTTAGAACTTTAGAATCCAAAACCTTGGAATGCTAGAACCCTCAAACCTTGAACCCTAAATTCTTAAACCCTTAAACCTTGGAACCCTCAAACCCTACAATCCTGAACCCTTTAACCGAGAACCTTGGAACTCTGAATCCTAAGCGCTAAATCCTGAACCCTAAACACTACAAACCTGAACAATACATGCTAGATCCCTCAACCCTGAAACTTGAAACCCATAAACCCTTAACCCTCAGAACCCTAAACAGTTGAACCCTAAACCTTAAAACCCTAGAACCCTCAAACATTGAAACCCAAACTTTGGACCCTAGAACCCCTTAAACCTTCAACCCTGAAACCCTTAAACCATAGAACATTAAACCCTAAACCCTTCAATCTTAAACATTGAAACCTTAAACACCCTAAATCCTGGATCCTTGAACTCGGAATCCTGAACCCTAGAACACTAAAATCTTAAACCATTGAACCCTTGAAACATGAACCCTAAACCTTAAAACCCTAAACTGTGAGCCCTAAAACAATGGAACCATTAAACCCTGAAGCATAGAACCCTAAAAATATAACCTTGAGCCATACCACTCTGGAACCCTTGAGCCTTTAACCCTAGAACCCTGAACCCTGATGTAACGCCCTATAGCATACTTTTTCCTAAAATTTTCTTTTTATAAAAAGATGATCAAAATTTTTGTTTTTGATAATGCATTTGGAAAATGTAGCAGCAAAAAAACTTTGAAAC